>CAMGYJ010000010.1:28324130-28478916 GCA_946122785.1 Linum tenue | reverse complement strand
TTGTGCCTTTATGACTTGTCCCCATTGTTCGTTGATTGAAATATGTAAGCTTACCTAGTGTCTGACTTGGTTTGCTTGGGGACAAGCAAACGGTTAAGTGTGGGGGAGTTTGATAGACCGTCATTTACACATGTTTTTACCCTCATACTAACACCGTTTGAGGTGTTGATTCTCGTGTTTTAGGCCGATTTCACGCTAGGTTGTGCTTGGTTGTGTTATTTCAGGTCCTAGTACGTGAATGAAGGCTTAGGAGCGAGTCTGGGGTCGATTGGATGAAGAACGGACGAAGGGCGAGCTTTTGGAGGAGTGCACGGCCAGACCAGGGGGCTGCACGGCCGTGCACTAGTGCCATTTGGCCGTGCGCCTCACGACGAGAGCTTGCACGGGCACAATCCAGGCTTGCACGGCCGTGCGCCTGGCCGTGCAAGAAGGCTGAGCTTAATAAATAAAACGGTGCGTTTGATGTTGCACGGCCAGAATGGGGTGGTGCACGGCCGTGCACCTGCCCGTGCACCTGGGGAAATCCGGTTTTAGTGCCTAATCCGAGCCAAAAGTGGGGGAATCGTGTTTTGAGAGCAAAAACAGAGCCCTAGAGAGAGAAAGTGCGAAGAACTCATCCTAGAAGCCGTCTTGGAGCTGGATTTCATCAAATCGAGCCTAGAGATCGTCATAGGAGTGAACATCATCGTCCCGGAGCAGATTATCCTCATCGTTATGAGTATGACTAATCCGATTCTTGTTTTCTCTTCTCTCTCTATGGAGTAGAACCCTTCTCTCACTTGGGTATGAAGAACCCTAGTTCCTGATGTTAGGGATTTGATTGTAATGACTTGGGATGATATTATTGTTTGATTTTAATCGAATGACGCATGTTTCATGAATTGATTTGAGTCTGATCAGCTTGTTTCAATTTCTGCTTCAACCTGAGATAGATAGAATCTGATTAGGTTGTTAGAGCCTCTTCATTCGATAGTAGGAGATTGGCTATACGAGAGTTAGCCAGTTTACTGCTTTGTACTGGTGTTCTTGGCGTCAGTAGTGGAGTTCTGTGTTCTTAGCCTCAGCTTTCTATCCCGGTGAAGACTAGTCGTCTGCCGGGTAGTTAGACTGAGAGGGCTTGGTCAGCTTAAGAGATTCCAAGCTACTGTCGGATCTTCCGCAGTCTAATCAACAGTAAATCAACCCAGGGAATTACAATTGAACTTAACTAAGGGGCTAGGGGGACTCAATCCCGAGTGACTCTTAACTGCTTTTGAAAACCGAACCATTTCCTGCTTTCTTACTGCTTTTGCGTTAAACAACACTCACTCGACTTAGTTTGCTAGATAATAGAGAATCACGGAGTAAGCAGTAGATCTAGACCCCGGGTTGATAATTAAACTTGCCTATACTGCAGTCCCTTTCAGTGGTTACACTTGGCCATTGTTAGGTGTTGTGTTTTAGCGTGTCACCAACGCAGCAAACGGTGCCTCGATCGGAGGTCGGGAGGGGTCAGAAAATGGGCTAGGTGATTCGGCGGCGCGGAGCTCTCCGACGAAGGTGGGTTTTGTTTCTGGTGCGGAGTGAAGGGCGTACCTCGCCATTAATAGACAAAGCCTGAGTTACGGCTTCATTTGGTGAGGTACTGCCATAACTCGGGCCATAACTTGCTGACTCGGAGCGAGTTGTCGAGGTACGGGATGATCGGGTGAGATATGACCGTAACTCGGGCCGTAACTCCCGGATCATCCTGAGACGGGAGAGTTACGGGCTGGGGAGGGAGTTATGGTCAAGGCCGTAACTCGTCCCTTTTGACCGTAACTAAGGGGAATGACTCACTCCTACTATCACTTTAGAAAATAGCCAAGTGTAACCACTTCCTAAAGCATAGTATAGCGGGTTTGGGTTTTAATGTCAACCCGGGTCCTAGATGTGATGACTACTCAGTGAATTCTTATTATCTAGCGGTGAAACTTTAGTGCAGGTCTAAACTAACAAACAAGCAAACAATTAAACAATTGTTTTCAAGTCGAGAGAGATCACCCGGATATGGTTCCCCCTAGACTGCAGTTAAGCCGGATTGCAATTTACCAAATTCAGTTTCTATGATAGTTATACTGCGGAAGGTTCTTACACAGTCTGAAGTCTCGACTAAAGGTCTTCAGACCCTCTCAATCTGAGTCTCTAGCGGGCGACTAACCTCCATCAGAGTAAACAGATTGAGGCCCTAATGAACAAAACCTCCACTACCGAAGTGAATTCGGTATAGAATAGTGAGCTGGCTCCTCGACTAAAGTCACCAACTCCCTACCTTCAATCAAGGGTGCTCTATCAATCCTAGGCAGATATTCTCTTTCTAGGTTAAAGCAGAAACAACAGGAATTTGATCAGGATTCATGCCATTCAATAAATCAAACCTCAATTGAATATAATCAAATCACAGAATCTGTACTTGGGTTCATACAATTAGACCTAACATACAAATCTAGGGTTCTTCATACCCAGGTGAATAAGAAGTTTACTCCATAGAGAGAGATGGGAAATCTAGCTCAGATGCGGAAACCATACTGTGAAGGATGATAATCTGCTTCTGGTGCTCAATCGGATCTTCTCCCAGCTCAAGCCGGGCTCCAATGGTGATGAAGATCAAGCTAGGGCACTTGGGAACTCTGGTTCGTCGCTTTCTCTCTCTAG
Source organism: Linum tenue (assembly GCA_946122785.1). Classification (NCBI taxonomy): domain Eukaryota; kingdom Viridiplantae; phylum Streptophyta; class Magnoliopsida; order Malpighiales; family Linaceae; genus Linum; species Linum tenue. The sequence goes on along the minus strand of CAMGYJ010000010.1, from coordinate 28,476,243 downwards.
GAATCGCTCTGTCTCTCTAAAACTCGGAACCCTTGATTTTTAGCCTTCTTTTCCCTGAAAAAGTTGCCTGTCGCGATCCCCGGTCGAAATACCCGGTCAGGTATTTTGGGTGTCGACCGGGTATGTTCAAAACGCGCGTTTAGGAACAAGGGGAAATCCCCGGTCTGGCCTAAGAATCCCCGACCGAGGATTTCTTCTTGCTGCCCGGGCCCCCTTCTACTTCTCAGCGACGCCCGAAGCCACAAATACCCGGTCTGCTCCAAATAATACCCGGTCGGGTATTTGAGCCCATGACTGGGTATTTTCCTCCTGCAGCACACTTCGACCCAACTTCGCTCCTTTCGACCCGAAACTCGTTTCTTCGCCTCGATGCCAACGCTAAGTCTTGAAATATGACATAAACGCACAACCTAGCGTGAAATCGGCTTAAAACACGAGAATCAACATCTCAAACGGCTCAAGAATAGGGGTAAAAACATGTGTAATTATTGGTCTATCAAACTCCCCCACACTTAACCGTTTGCTTGTCCCCAAGCAAACCAAGTCAGATACAAGGTAAGCTCAACATATTTCAATCATGCAACCCTTGGGGACAGATCATATAGGCACGAAACACGGGAGTCATACTGGCTTTTAGACATCAACACATGAACAACTTCAACAGCAACCTAGACAACCACCACAGAAGACATTCGAGTGCAGCAAAATCGAATAAAGGAAAAGTCTCCCTTTTGTTCATCGACCAACATAGACTTGACTCAACCACTTACTCAAGACAGTCACCTTATGCACAAAACTCAAGATATCAGAATTGAGACCGAGCAATCTAGGTCCTCACCGGGATAAAGAGTATAGAGAATATGAGAAAATAGATCGCTCACTCTCGACCAGTGGGGTCAGGAGAATTTGATGCAAAAAATGTGCATGCTTATTCTCTCAATCCTAACGTCTCTTCACCATGAATGCAGCCTCTAAATGCTAGAGTTCACATATGGGGTGTCACCACTAACTAATCCGGAGGTCTTAGACACAGGTTCAAATGACTGGGTAGGGTCTTGGACATGGGGAAAAAGCCTTTTAGGTGGTGGAAGTATTCATAGCACAAGGTTCCACAATTCCAACCCAACACAATCACAGCCAATCAAACTACTTACTTTCTTTCTGCCATTCTGCATTACTCAAATTATTTAGAGCACAATAGCGAAGGAGGTCACAATAATGTTAGTATTTCTAAGCCAGACTGCTAAGAAACACTGGTGGCTCTCTTTTGCTTTCATTCATTTTTTTTCTTTTTTTTGTTTCTTTCATTTCTTGAGAGAACCACCACCTATTCATATTTTTTCAAACACATGTCCACCTCTTTAAGAACTACCTCCAACCCTCATATTATATTTAGCAGAACAGCAGAAAACATGTAAAAACCACTCTGTGGAACCTTCTAAAAGATGAAAAAGGGTGATTTTTCATTGTAGACCGAAAGAAAGGATAACACATGGCTCAAAGGGGCTGACTAGGGGGTATGACACACCAGGACAGTCAATTTGGTCGTGGGCTAATCCTATGCCTCCATCATCTTAGCTAATGACAACGTGAATGCTGCACATCATGGAAGAGGGAACTATCACACAAGAAAGAAACGAGCAGGCTCAAATCTCACATGCCTACCTATATCTCTCATTCTGATTCCCTGAACTAGATGCATAAACGATTGTCAAGAGAAAGTGATCAAATAAAGTCACAGTTGGTAAGCAAACAGTTGAAAAACTGAACCCCTACACAACTCTACTGCACGTCTCAGTCATCATTATAGGCTGTCCTATTTATAATCAGGTTGTCATGCATTAATTCCAAAGCCATTCGATTCACCAATCAAATCCACAGTGCCAATATGATCAAGCAAACAACAGTACTTGGAGCCGTCAAATCTCGAGATTTGGACAGCAGACTAGGCTCCAAGCACACATATATACGTTCCAATGAATACAAAGAACCCCCCACACTTAAATGCGACAGTGTCCTCAATGGAGCAGAGAAAAGGGGAATGATGTTACCGGTGTGCACGGACCGCAGAAGACTGGAAGCGGACCAGTCTGAGTGAAGCGGACTGGAGAGAGGACCAATCAGGACAAGCACAACTAAAGGAAACAAGAGAGCTCAACTACAATACGTTAGGTCCAATGGTCAGCCCAATAGTACAACATCCAAAATAAAAAGAAAGAAAATAAACTGACACAAGACAGTTTGCACGCTGGCATAAACAAAAACACACAAAACATGCCACTAGGGGCCTCCTAGACCGGTGAAGTCGATCTGGTTCATGAGGTCGTCGTCCCCATCTGTCGGTGGAGGTGGTGGGGAGTGATCCCACCGGGTGGTCCAGTGGTGCTCCTCTGGTGGGTGACAAGCCTGGAGCAGGTGCTCTGAGTACTCCATCAATCGGCGGCCTCGATCTCTCTCCCGCTCGATGAGAGCACCAGTGACTCCCATCTGAGTCTCTATGTGGTCGAGGCGCTCGTCAACAACCGTCAGCCTGGACTGGTACTCGGCTTGGTGGGCCGAATACTGCTGGTAGAACTGGACCTGATGGTCCATGAGCTGCTGGTTCTGAAGACCGAGCTGCTGGAACTGGAGCCCCATCTGCTGAAACTGCTCCGTGAAGAAGTCCATCGACGGGCCAGAAGCCATCGACGCACGAGAAGGACCAGAGGAGGACTCGCCTCTCACTGGTCTCCGTCGAGGCTGAAGGTCCCCTGGTGGAGAGAGCGGGGGCTCCGGCTCATCGGCATCCATGGCCCCGCCATCATCATCGTCATCCTCCTTCTCGTCGGAGTAGTCAGTGTCCTTCTCGTCTTCATCGTGATCCACATCCTCCTCAGGAGGCATGGAAAGCCCATCTACCCAGGTGCGGGTGCCATCAGTGGCTAGGAGGAGTGCATTGTGGAGCACATCCCGGCTGAGGGGGGTGGAGCCGCCTAGGGCAAAAGAATCCGTGAGTACCTGGAAGCTGATGTCGAAATGGCGTGCCAAACGGGTGATCAGGGGACCATAGTAGAGATGGTTGGGCTTCCCGTGGCACCGGGAGAAGGTGGTGGCCACGAAAGAACCCAAGTGGAGCATGTGCTCCGGGTACCTCATCGAGTACATGGCATAGAGCACCCACTTCGGAATCTTGTGCGAGCTGGTGACGTTGGGGACGATGGAGCGAGTGATGAGCAGGTTCAGGATGTGCCACTGCGGCTTGAGGGTGCGGAGTGTATGGCCGGCGTCGAAGTAATCATACCCATAGGCGCGCCTGGCTATCCGGCGGTAGAACCCGTCTTGGTGCCAGTCGGTCGGGTTCGAGATCTCGACCTCGTGGCGGGAGAACGGGTGGTACTCGATCCCCATGGCGTAGGCCAACCCGTCAATGGTCAGCTCCCGTGGTAGCCACCCATCCTGAAAGTCACTGCATAGGAGTCCCGGGCCGCTTTGCTGTTGTAGTTGAAAGTGGTGTAGAACTCCCACACCAGCTCGGTGTAGGTGGGCTCCTCGATTGCCAACAGCGTCCGCCAATCGCGGTGGCTGATGGCGGCGGTGAGCTCCTGCATGTAGTGGAGCTGCTCGAATACTGCCCACTTCAGATGGTGGTGGCGCTCTAATTTCCCGCGAGTCACCGCGCGAAACTGGTCCGCGTAATCCGGGTGCAGGAGCAGGTCCTGCACAAACGGATGGTCGAGTGACATGCTCCTGCAAAATCAACAAACCAAAGGTGGAACCAAAAAAAACTTGTCATGACCAACAACATGTGTTCATCACTTCCCCCACACTTAAGGACCACCTAGGCTAACAGTTTTAAACACAACCGGTTGAACGCAAGCAACTCAACCGGAATCAAGGCAAGAACCACAGAATCAACCACATCAATCACACGGGCAGCACACACACCATAGATAGAATCATTCATACTCAAGGCATCCCTCACCCTATTCTAACTCATGCATGCAAACACAGTTCTCGGTCCTACAATCTATAGTAGGACCACGAAAAACCGCCGGAAAATGACCGGCAGCGGAGGAGGCGGCGGCCACGGGAGGAGAGAGGGCCGAGGTTTTGAGGGATGAGGAGAGGGAAAATTTGGAAAAAATGAAGGTAGAGAGAGAAAACTGACCGGGGGTTTGCTTAAATAGCAAAAATCCCCGGTCGGGTATTTTGAGTCCACGACCGGGGGTTTGACAAACGCGCGTTTTGTGGGCGAGGGATTCCCCGGCCTCGAGCCAAAAATACCCGGTCGGGTATTTTTTGGGCAAGGTCGGGGATCCTGAAACGCTGCGTGTCAAGGCTGGAAAATCCCCGGTCTCGAGCAAAAAATGCATGGTAGGGAATTTTTGGGTCGAGGTCGGGGATTTGCCCTTCGGGCGCCCCGAAAGGCAGAAGGGGGCCCGGTTATGAGCCAAAAATACCTGGTCGGGTATTTTGGCTCACGACCGGGTATTTTACCCTTTCGGCCAAAATGCTCATTCTCCCAAATTTTCAACCTCCCCTGCACGAAAACACCAAACCGAGACAGAACCACGACCGAACTTCAACACAGACATGCAACTGACTCAACACGACACACAAAAACATAGAAAAGGGGAAAAAAGAAATGCAAACGCGGGGGGGGGGGGGGGGGGGGGGGGGGTTGCCTCCCCACAAGCGCTTCTTTACCGTCTTTTAGCTGGACACCAATTGCGAAACTAAGGGTCCGCGAGTTCCGCTACCAACTCCGTACGTTCGACCTCGTCTCCCAGGTAGAGCTTGAGACGATGGCCATTCACTTTAAACGGCTCAGTTTGCAGGTTTGCAATTTCAATCGTGCCATACGGTAACACCTGGGTGACCGTGAATGGTCCAGACCACCGGGAACGGAGTTTTCCGGGAAAGAGCTTCAGGCGAGAGTTATAAAGGAGAACTCGATCACCAACCTGGAACTCTTTCGGATCCCGCAACCGTGCATCGAGCAAGCGCTTAGTGCGCTCCTTGTACAGCTTGGTGTTCTCATAGGCGTGATAACGCCTTTCCTTCAGCTCCAGCATCTGCATTTTGCGCTCAACACCTGCAACACTAATATCCAAGTTGAGCAGCTTAAGGGCCCAGAAGGCCTTGTGCTCTAGCTCCACGAGCAAATGGCATGCCTTTCCATAGACAAGCCGGTACGGTGAAGTACCATTGGGTGTCTTGTAGGCAGTGCGATACGCCCAGAGAGCATCATCGAGTTTGGTGGACCAATCCTTGCGGGACTGATCCACCGTCTTCTCCAGGATCCGCTTGAGCTCCCGGCCTGGCCACTGGTCTGAGGGTGATAGGCCGCGGACACCTTGTGAGTCACACCATAGCGAGACAGTAACTTATCAAACTGGCCCTGGAAATGGGTGCCTCGATCACTTATGATGGCTCTAGGTGTCCCGAACCGGGAGAATAGCTGCTTCAGAAAACCACAAACACGTCTAGCATCATTAGTGGGCAAAGCTTGCGCCTCAGCCCACCTAGAGACGTAGTCAACAGCAACCAGAATATAGGTATTGCCAAAAGATGGAGGGAAGGGGCCCATGAAGTCGATACCACAGACATCAAAGATTTCGCAAGTTATAAGCACATTATGGGGCATCTCATCACGGGCAGAGATGTTACCTGACCTCTGGCATCGGTCGCACCGGCGTGCGAAGGCGTCTACGTCCTTGAAGAGCGTGGGCCAATAAAAGCCCGATTGGAGCACCTTCCTCGCCGTGCGGTTTCCTCCGTGGTGACCGCCAGTAGGTCCCTCATGATAGTGAGATAGAATGCCCTCCATCTCACTCTCCATAACACAGCGACGAATGATCCCGTCGGCTCCGATCCTGAAGAGGTGAGGGTCATCCCAGAAGTAATGCTTCAGGTCGGAGAAGAACTTCCTCTTGGTGTGAGTTGTCATCCCCTTGGGCAGTTGCTGGCTCACCAAATAGTTCGCAAAATCGGAATATCAGGGGGTGACACTCTCCACCAGGCACATCATCATCAGTCTCTCATCTGGGAAGGAGTCGTTGATCTCCTTCACGAGGTTGTCCGCAGGAGGTGCGTCCAACCGGGAGAGGTGATCAGCTGCACATTCTCCGCTCCCTTCTTGTCCCGAATCTCAATGTCAAACTTCTGCAATAATAAGATCCATCGTATGAGCCTAGGCTTGGCATCGGCCTTGCTCATCATGTATCGAATCGCGGAGTGATCTGTATACTCGGTCACATGGGACAAAACCAGATAAGGACGAAATTTGTCGAAGGCAAACACCACCGCGAGCAGCTCTTTCTCCGTGGTGGTGTAGTTCTCCTGGGCATCATTTTTTGTCTTCGAGGCATAATAGATAGGTCGGAAGTGTTGATCTCGCCTCTGCCCCAAGACATCTCCAACAGCAAAGTCACTGGCATCGCACATCAACTCAAATGGTAAGGACCAGTCAGGAACAACCATGATAGGAGCTTGGGTAAGCTTCTCCTTCAAGGTCGTGAATACCGCCGTGCATGCATCAGTGAACTGGAAGGGGGCATCCTTCTCAAGAAGCTTAGTCAGGATCTTTAATGAACCGCCTGTAGAACCCTGCATGGCCTAAAAAGCTCCGGATCCCCTTAACAGATGTAGGAGGAGGCAGCTTGCTGATAGTCTCAATCTTTGCTCTGTCCACCTCAATCCCCATCTTGGAGATCTTATGCCCCAGAACTATGCCTTCACGAACCATGAAGTGACACTTCTCTCAACTCAGTGCCAGGTTCGTTTCTTCACATCGTTTAAGGACAAGTTCCAGGTTATTAGCAATGAGAGAATGAGTCTCCATAAACCGAGAAATCGTCCATAAACACCTCCATAATCTCGCCGACCAGACGGTCAAAGATGGTGAGCATGCAGCGCTGAAAAGTGGCGGGGGCATTACATAGCCCGAATGGGATCCTCCGATATGCAAATGTGCCGAAGGGACATGTGAAAGTGGTCTTCGCCTGGTCCTCCGGTGCAATGGGGATCTGGAAGTACCCGGACATCCCATCCAGGAAACAGTAGAACTCGTGCCCCGCCAGTCTCTCCAGCATCTGATCAATGAACGGCAGCGGGAAGTGGTCCTTCCTAGTGGCGTCGTTGAGACGCCTATAATCAATGCAGACACGGTACCCAGTCACCGTGCGCATCGGGATGAGCTCATTCTTCTCGTTAGACACCATGTTCATCCCACCCTTTTTGGGTACCACCTGGGTGGGACTGACCCACTCGCTGTCGGAAATGGCGAAGATGATCCCCGCGTCCATCAGCTTCACGATCTCTGCCCGAACCACAGCCTCCAGGTTCGGTGTCAGTCTTCTCTATGGCTGTCTCACAGGCCACATCTCATCCTCTAGCATTATCCGGTGAGAGAAAAAGGAGGGGTTGATCCCCCGGATATCTGTGATCTTCCACGCTAGAGCTCGCTCGTACTGCTTCAGCAAGGCCACCAGTCTGTCCTTCTGCTCGGGTGTGATGGTGGAGCTGATGATGACTGGCCGCTTATTCCCCTCCCGTAGAAATGCATACTCCAAATGAGGAGGGAGGGGTTTTAGCTCCAACTCTGGTGGTTCCTACAAGGAGGTAGTGATGCGGGGTGAGGATGAGATCGATTTGAACAGCCTGTCTCCCTCCAAGAATGGGCCACTCTACAGCGCGGCCAACTGCTCCGCCAGCTGCGGCTCCTGCGATGCCTGCTCACCTAGCAAAATACACTGCTCAAGAGCATCGTCAGTACCCGCACTCGTTATAGCGAGTGCGGCGTCAAAATCAGTAAGCACATCACAGTAATCTATGTCATCATGCAAATGAGAGTGCTTCCCATTCTCAGACACAGAAAAAGTAGCCTTTTCATCACCAGCACGCAGTATCAATTTACCACTATGCACATCAATAAGCGCCTTGGCAGTGGCGAGAAACGGTCTACCCAAAATCAAAGGCACATCCACATCCTCATTTATATCCAGAATAACAAAGTCAACAGGATATGTGAATGCACCAACATTAACAAGCAGATCCTCAATGATACCCCTAGGATGCACGATGGAACGATAAGGTAACTGAATGCTCATCCTAGTAGCTCTAGGTTCACCTAGGTCTAACTTTTTAAACAATTTGTAGGGAATGAAATTTATACTAGCGCCTAGGTCCGCCAAGGACTTTCCTACATGCATGCTGCCAATAACAAGAGGGATAGTGAAACTCCCTGGGTCTTTACGCTTCTCGGGCAGCTTGTTCTGCAGGATAGCAGAACACTCCTCGCTCAGCATCACTGTCGAAAGATCCCCAAGTTTCTTCTTTTTGGTGAGGAGGTCCTTCATGAACTTGGCATACTTGGGCATCTTCGACGGTGCCTCCACGAACGGCATGCTGATGTTGACCTGCTTCAACATTGCCATGAACTTGGCAAACTCAGTCTCCAGCTTGTCTTTATGTAGGAGAGTGGGGAAAGAAAGCTGGGGTACATGCTCCTTAACAGTGGTTGTGGCGTGGGAGCAGGTGCTTCTTTGTCTTCCCCCACTTCTGCATTATCAGCTGGAAGTGTTGAAGCAGGTAGTGGCTCGTCCTGCCTAGGCTGGGCAGGAGCAGCAGATATGGTCTTGCCACTCCTGGTAGTGATGGCATCCAGCTGCTGGTGAGGCTCAAGAGGGTTCGGAATAGTGGTGGCAGGTAGAGTCCCCGGTGCCCTGGTAGTGTTTTGATGAGCTATGCCCCCAATATGATTCTGTAGATCTTGCAAAATGGCACCTTGGTTTCTCTGGCCTGCCTCCAGTGAGGCTATGTTCTGATCTATCCTCGTGAAATTTGCCTGGCTGGTGGTCATGAATGCCTGCAAAATATTTTTTCAGCTCCGTCATCCGAGTATCTAGAGCTGTAGCTGCTGGAGGCTGGGCATACTGACGCTGGGGCTGCTAGAATGGCTACCCCTGCCTAGGCTGGTAGGGCTGCTGCTGTGGTGGTGGCCCCTGCCTAGCCTGGAAGGGCTTCCTCTGCTGAAAACCACCTGCTGGTGCTGGGAAACCAGGTGGTTTAGTGGTGTTGTTACCCCAAGCGAAGTTGGGATGCTGGCGCCACCCCTCGTTGTATGTGTTGCTTTATGGGTCAAGGCGCCGAGCATTGGCGAGGAAGTCCACCTGCTCTTGGGGAGTAGAAGACTCCCGCAGCAGTCCTCCACCAGATGATTCGGGCTCTCACACCACTGACATTGAGCTACTGGAGGCGTAGCCAAACCTCGACCCGGAATAAGACTGTTGGGATGTGATATGATCCCAATTTACGCACCATTGAAGCTTCCATGGATCGACGAAAAGGCAAGTTCAAGTGGAATGCAGAATCTGGAATTTTGGTTAAGTACTGAAGTTGTTTCAGGTAGCGTACTTTGCCGTCCTGTTTCTTGCGTATGGCTTGATGGAAATTGGAGAGGAGGGGTTTGTTTTGAACCTTGTGAGTTGGTGAACAAATGGGTATGGCTGGGACTTCAAGGCGAGGCTGGGAAGTGTTGTTTTAAAGCTCGACAAAACCCTATGGCAACAAAGGCAAGCTGCCAGGAATTGACTAAGGCTTGGAGCAGTTGCAAGCAGGTCACTTTGGGGTTTGTTTCACGACAGCCTGTTGGGAATCTCATCTCAAGGCTCATACCACATGAAAGCCTGTATTTTATAGTACAAAAGCAAGGGGTTGGGTGATCAATTCGACAACTGGAAGGCTGCCAACGAGGGCTCTGAAGATGGCATCAAAACTATGTTCTACTTGCGTTTTAAGTTTCGGTATTACTTTAGGATTTGGACTGTTTTGTGTTTTCCTTGTTAATTTGGGTTTCCTTTGCGTTTAAGGTTGTTGTAAGTAGGACATACGAAGTTAATGTAAGAGGCAGAGTTGAGTTGAATTAAGTTTTTATTATGATTCCCAAACTTGAGAGTTTGAGAGTTTGAGTTTGCTTTGGTTGCGATCAAAGTTTGTTGGCCTGCTTATTGAACGAGCAAACACACTCGTTCACATCGAAAGCTTCACTAATCGATCGTGCATCCTTCCAGGTGTAAGGATTCCCTTTCGATCCATCCAATTTCGAGTTTGAATCCGCTTAAACCGAGCTGGTTCTTGAGCTCGGCACTACTTGAGATCAAGGTTCTTGCTTGATCTAGCTTCTGCGCAGCTTTGATTCCTTTGAGACCTGCTTTGGGCCTCATCAAGTGGCATCTATAGCCTGGTTCAACACAGCGGCAGAGGAGACGTTCCAACGGAGGAAAGCAGCAAAGGAACAACATACTGGACAAGGTCACAAGGCCCTGTTCCTAGTAATCCGCCTGTCCTACTCTCGGAGAAGAAGAAGAAGAAGAAGAAACAAGCAGCAGCAGCGAACCAATCGCACGAAAACATCGCGACGCCTGCTGATACCCCTGCGAACTCGAAGATGGACGATAATCAACCTGTCACAATGACGGGGCTGCAGCAATTCTTCCAAGAACAAGTAGCTGCTCTGCTTCAGCGTCAACTGGACAAACAGGAGGAAAAGTTCAAGGAGATAACGAGCAAGTTTGACGCTCTGACCCAGCAAGTGGCGACTTTAAGCCAGCAGGGTGGGAACACGGCAGCAATTCCACTCAGGACTCATGTCGCCTACGAACACGGTGGCCTACCGCTGGTAAATCAGAGTACTCCGACAAGGACGGGAAACACAGGACAAGAACAAGCGCTGGCCGAACGTGTACTGGAGCTTGAAAGGCAATTGACAGCCCTAGACGTCAATGCTAATGACCCACAGCCGTTCAACCAATATCAAAGAGGATTCCCCAGGATGAATCGCGAAACAGAGGACGTACCGGTGACGGAGCTGCGAGGAATTAAGATTTCAATTCCAACCTTCCAGGGTACAATCAATGCCTATGCTTATTTAGATTGGGAGAGGAAGATACTTTTATTCTTTCAGTGCGGTCACTACACCGATTCACAGAAGATCGCCTTGGCTATGTATGAGTTCACGGATTACGCAGCTCAATGGTGGGAGCAAGTGCGTCTCCGTCCGCAGCAGAATTTGCGACCCCCAGTGACGACCTGGGAAGAATTACGAGGGTTGATGAGGGAGCGGTTCGTGCCAGCTTATTATCGCCGTGAATTGCACGAGTCGTTGCAGGCCATTCGACAAGGTACGAGGTCCGTGGATGACTACTTTAAAGAGCTGGAGCTGCTCCTGATTCGAGCTGATGTACGAGAGGACCAAGAAGCAACGATTTCACGTTTCCTCCACGGCCTCAACAGGGAAATAAGGAACGAGGTTGAATTACGCCAATTTGTGGGCTTAGAGGAGGTGGTTCATCTTGCCATAAAGGTGGAATGGCAGCTGAAAAGTGGTGCGGGGCGTCGATTTTCACCCTCTATTCCTAGACAGAACAGCCCTTCTGAGACTGTGCCAGTCGAAGCTACCAACCTGAATCGGCCTACGACGTCGAAACCCGCCATTCAATTGGGTGGACAGGAACGAGTTGGAGGAGGGACAAGCAAGCTGGAGTGCTTCAAATATCATGGGCGTGGGCACAAGTCCTTTCAATGCCCAAATCCGAAGGCCCTGGTTCTTCGCGATGGCGAGTATTACTCCGAATCAGAAGATGAGGAGAAGGGGCCCGATCAAAGTCCCTCCGACGAAGAAGTTGACGAAGAAATCATCGCGGAAACACCACCTGGAAAACTCGCCTTCGTGAACAGAAGATCCCTTACCATTGAAGCTGACTGTGCAACCCAGCAACGAGATAATTTGTTCCACACGCGTTGTTTAATTCAGGGGAAGACAGCGTCTATGGTGATCGACGGGGGAAGTTGTACCAACGTGGTCAGTTTGGAGACTGTTAGGAAGCTCGAATTGAGCACGTTGAAGCACCACGAACCATATAGCCTCCATTGGCTTAATGATCATGGCGCAGTAAAGGTTACGAAGCAAGCGTGGGTGGAATTTGAAATTGGCAAATACAAGGATCGAATCCTTTGCGATGTGGCGCCAATGCACGTCGCTCATGTTCTCTTGGGCCGTCCATGGCAGTACGATCGAGGCGTTACCCACCATGGGAGGACCAACTGCTACACCTTCCAGCTTGACAATAAGAAGTTCAAGCTGCAACCTTTGTCACCCGCTGAGGTTCGAGATGACCAACGCCAATTAGCGGCCAGTCGAACTCAAGATGAAGGGAGGTCCAGTGCTTCGAAGGAAGGGACGAGCCGGGGAGTGACTCTGGCTATTCATAGACTCGTACTCATAGCCCTTCGCCGAGAGCCCCGACGACAAAACTCAGAGCAGCAGCAGCTCTGTTTTCCGACGACGTCCGAGCAGGAGAAGAGAGAGGGGCTATTGGGTGGAAGTGTGGGGGACGTTTCGAATCAATCCGGCGCTGCAGCAACCTTCCATGAGGGATCACAAAGCTCCTCCATTGATCAATTGACGCCGAATCAGCTCCAATCACCACTTCAAAATCAAGCAAAAATGCCTCTGGAAACGGCCGAAGACGAGCAAAAGTTGGAGTTATTGGTCGCGGCAATTGAGGACGACCCTACCCAAATCGCTAATGGAGAATCGTTGAGGAAGGATTCAGGTCGCTCCACGAATCGTCAATTTGGAGAACAACTACCTATGATCAAAATCCCCAACATCGAATTTAACATTCTGGGTTTGTTGTTTTTAAATGGCAACGGCGGCGGGAAAAGTGAAGGGAATGATTCGTCGTCTCTGGCGCTAAGTCGACACGAACGATCCCTTCAGAAGTTCAATTCGACCACCGACAAGGCTCAGGGAAGTGACGAATTGAGCAGGGGTTCCCTGTGGAGAAAAGCCCCAATGTGCTCCGCGAAGAACACCGCCAATGTTTTCCAGCACACAAGGTTTGGTCAGCTTACTTGGGATCCGATTTGGGATCAATTTATTGAATCGTTTGAATCACGGAAGGCCCAAGCTTTGAGGGCAAAGCTTTTTAAACAGGGGGGCCTGATATGATCCCAATTTACGCACCATTGAAGCTTCCATGGATCGACTAAAAGGCAAGTTTAAGTGGAATGCAGAATCTGGAATTTTGGTTAAGTACTGAAGTTGTTTCAGGTAGCGTACTTTGCCGGCCTGTTTCTTGCGTATGGCTTGATGGAAATTGGAGAGGAGGGGTTTGTTTTGAACCTTGTGAGTTGGTGAACAAATGGGTATGGCTGGGACTTCAAGGCGAGGTTGGGAAGTGTTGTTTTAAAGCTCGACAAAACCCTATGGCAACTAAGGCAAGCTGCCAGGAATTGACTAAGGCTTGGAGCAGTTGCAAGCAGGTCACTTTGGGGTTTGTTTCACGACAGCCTGTTGGGAATCTCATCTCAAGGCTCATACCACATGAAAGCCTGTATTTTATAGTACAAAATCAAGGGGTTGGGTGATCAATTCGACAACTGGAAGGCTGCCAACGAGGGCTCTGAAGATGGCATCAAAACTATGTTCTACTTGCGTTTTAAGTTTCGGTATTACTTTAGGATTTGGACTGTTTTGTGTTTTCCTTGTTAATTTGGGTTTCCTTTGCGTTTAAGGTTGTTGTAAGTCTATTTAAGGACATACGAAGTTAATGTAAGAGGCAGAGTTGAGTTGAATTAAGTTTTTATTATGATTCCCAAACTTGAGAGTTTGAGAGTTTGAGTTTGCTTTGGTTGCGATCAAAGTTAGTTGGCCTGCTTATTGAACGAGCAAACACACTCGTTCACATCGAAAGCTTCACTACTCGATCGTGCATCCTTCCAGGTGTAAGGATTCCCTTTCGATCCATCCAATTTCGAGTTCGAATCCGCTTAAACGAGCTGGTTTTTGAGCTCGGCACTACTTGAGATCAAGGTTCTTGCTTGATCTAGCTTCTGCGCAGCTTTGATTCCTTTGAGACCTGCTTTGGGCCTCATCAGGATGCTTCAATGTCCGCACTAACTCAGCCACCTGGTGCTCGAGTCCGGATCTAGCCTCCATGGCGTGCACACCACGATCCCGGGAATTCCTGCCTCTGCTGCTCTGCCCCCAGGAATGATCTTTGGCAGCCAATGTACTGATCATCTGGTTCAGTTCTGGTGGAGTCTTAGTAAGGATATCCCCTCCTGGGCATAGAGACTCAATCACCCTCTGGATTCCCGGAGAGAGAGCAGTGTAGAAGTTCCCCACGGTGAATGCATCACTGAAGCCATGATGGGGACACTGCCAAAAAAATCCTATGTACCGCTCCCATGCATCACGAAGTGACTCATCTGGCTCTTGGCGGAAGTGAGTGATCTCCCGCTGGATCTCTATAGTCTTCGATGCCGGATAGTACCTGCGCACGAACTTATCAGCCAGATCGTCCCAAGAAGTGATGGACAATGGGGGCTTGGTCTCCAACCACCTCTTAGCATGCCCTGCCAGAGAATGGGGGAAGAGGTGAAGGCGGATTGCATCATCAGGGACACCGTTCAGCTTGAACCCGTTCGTCAGCTGCAGGAAACGGGACAGGTGCACCCTTGCCTCCTCATCCTTCAAGCCATGAAACTGGACAGAGGATGTAATAAGTTGAATCCAACATGGCTTGATCTCGAAGTTGTTCGCTGGAATAGGCGGGTAGAGGATGACAGGGCGGATATCAGCAACCCGTGGAGTGTAATAGTACTCCAATGTGGGACCCGGCGGCATGGGATGATGATGAACCTGACACGCTAAAACACAACACCTAACAATGGCCAAGTGTAACCAATGAAAGGGACTACAGTATAGTGGCACAAGTAATAAATATCGAATCCACGGGTCTCTAGAGTTACTATTACTCAGCTTCAGTTCATTATCTAGCAAACTAGATTAAGGATTGATTTATAAACTACTCTACTGACTACTCTACTAATTACAAGTTGTGAACTCACTTAGGTATGATTCCCCCTAGCTCCTCAATTAGGTCCAAGTTGCAATTACCTTTGGTTGATCTACTGTTGATTAAACTGCGGAAGATCCGATAGTAGCTTGGAATCTCTTAAGCTGACCAAGCCCTCTCAGTCCAACTACCCGGCAGGCGACTAATCTTCACCGAGATAGAAAGCTGAGGCTATGAACACAGAACTCCACTACCGGAATTGGATTCTAGTACAAAGCAGTAGATTGACTAACTCTCGTATAACCAATTCACCACCATCAATCAAGGAAGCTCTCTTAACCTAATCAGATTCTATCTATCATAGGTTAAAGCAGAAATCAAGAGAATTTGATCAAGATTCAGTTGACTCAATAAATCAGGCCTCAATTGATTATAATCAAACAATATAGCATCCAAAACTTCATACAAGAAAGATCCTAACACATGGAACTAGGGTTCCTCAAAACCTAAGTGAAGGGAAGTTACTCCATAGAGAAGAGAGAGACTGCAGAAATCTGATCTAGATCTTCAATCTCCATCTCCAAGCTTGATTCCTGAGCTCCAATGGCGAAGAAATCCTCCAAAATAGCTCCAAGAATGTTCCCAAGTCGCTCTCTCTCTCTAGGGTTCGTCCCTTGGGTGTTTGGGAACCAAAAACCCAGCTCTCCCCTTTCCTTTGGCTGAAAATCGAGTTTTAAATAGAAATTACTGATCACGCGGCCAGGCCACACGGCCGTGTGGCTTTCCCAGCTGCCCGTGTGAAGGCTCGGTGATTTCCACACGGCCACGACCCACACGGCCGTGTGGCTTGCTCAGCCTCTGTTTAATGCTTAGTTTCTCCCTCGTCCGGACTCCGAATCAGTCCCCGTTTGATCTCAGACGCTCGTAGTCTTGTCCTCTTTCTTTTCATGACAATCTTGCATGATTATTTGTCCATAAAGTGAGGTATAAATCCATTCTTCTTCAGGTCATGCCCGAGTTTCTTCTCCCGAATCGTCAATTGATCTCTGATTGATTTGAAACTTGTGCCTATGCTTCACTTTATGTGCTAGGACCTGAAATGTGACAAAGGAACACAACCTAGCATAAAATAGGACAAAGACGCAATAATTCAAGCTCAAACAATCAAGAAACAAAGGGGAAAACATGTGCAAATACCGAGTCATCAGAACCCCATCTGCCTAGGGTATGGGGTTGTTCCCCAAGAGCTAATTCACCGGGGGAACCTAGAGAGGATTCCCCTGGGGTGGGTTGTGTTTGCCTTCCATCTCGTACTCTTCCTCAGAATCGCTGCTCAAGTGGCCGTCTATGCGCTCTTCCGTAGCCAGTCTAGCTCGCTGTTGTCTCCTAAGTTGGCGGCAGGTGCGTTCAAGCTCCGGATCCAACGGTAGTAAACCTCCCGACTGGCTATGGGTCATGCACTATCTGCACACAGTCAAGCAATGCAAACCCGTGAAGGCACAAGTGGGAAAGAACAAACACTCAATGCAAAAATGAAAATGCTAAAGTAACAGAAATCACTTTTCTTCAACAACCTAGCCGTCCCCGGCAACGGCGCCAAAAACTTGACTCACTCCTACTTTCACTTTAGAAAATAGCCAAGTGTAACCACTTCCTAAAGCGTAGTATAGCGGGTTTGGGTTTTAATGTCAACCCGGGTCCTAGATGTGATGATTACTCAGTGAATTCTTATTATCTAGCGGTGAAACTTTAGTGCAGGTCTAAACTAACAAACAAGCAAACAGTTAAACGGTTGTTTTCAAGTCGGGAGAAGTCACCCGGATATGGTTCCCCCTAGACTACAGTTAAGCCGGATTGCAATTTACCAAATTCAATTTCTATGATAGTTATACTGCGGAAGGTTCTTAAACAGTCTGAAGTCTCGACTAAAGATCTCCAGACCCTCTCAATCTGAGTCTCCAGCGGGCGACTAACCTCCACCGGAGTAAACAGATTGAGGCCCTAATGAACAAAACCTCCACTACCGAAGTGAATTCGATACAGAATAGTGAGTTGGCTCCTCGACTAAAGTCACCAACTCCCTACCTTCAATCAAGGGTGCTCTATCAATCCTAGGCAGATATTCTCTTTCTAGGTTAAAGCAGAAACAACAGGAATTTGATCAGGATTCATGCCATTCAATAAATCAAACCTCAATTGAATATAATCAAATCACAGAATCTGTACTTGGGTTCATACAATTAGACCTAACATACAAATCTAGGGTTCTTCATACCCAGGTGAATAAGAAGTTTACTCCATAGAGAGAGATGGGAAATCTAGCTCAGATGCGGAAACCATACTGTGAAGGATGATAATCTGCTTCTGGTGCTCAATCGGATCTTCTCCCAGCTCAAGCCGGGCTCCAATGGTGATGAAGATCAAGCTAGGGCACTTGGGAACTCTGGTTCGTCGCTTTCTCTCTCTAGGAATCGCTCTGTCTCTCTAAAACTCGGAACCCTTGATTTTTAGCCTTCTTTTCCCTGAAAAAGTTGCCTGTCGCGATCCCCGGTCGAAATACCCGGTCAGGTATTTTGGGTGTCGGCCGGGTATGTTCAAAACGCGCGTTTAGGAACAAGGGGAAATCCCCGGTCTGGCCTAAGAATCCCCGACCGAGGATTTCTTCTTGCTGCCCGGGCCCCCTTCTACTTCTCAGCGACGCCCGAAGCCACAAATACCCGGTCTGCTCCAAATAATACCCGGTCGGGTATTTGAGCCCATGACCGGGTATTTTCCTCCTGCAGCACACTTCGACCCAACTTCGCTCCTTTCGACCCGAAACTCGTTTTTTCACCTCGATGCCAACGCTAAGTCTTGAAATATGACATAAACGCACAACCTAGCGTGAAATCGGCTTAAAACACGAGAATCAACATCTCAAACGGCTCAAGAATAGGGGTAAAAACATGTGTAATTAATGGTCTATCAGGGAAGCACCACACTTGGTCTCCAGACGGCCTCTGGGAGTTACGGTCTAGCCTTCCACGTTACGGCCATGACCATAACTTGAGGCTTAACCGTAACTTCTGAGAGGCTTCTGCCCGTCTCCACCCAAACGCGTCAAAAACGTCCCAAAGTGCCTAGAAACACCCCACTGGCCCCCCGAGACCAAAATTACACCAGAAAGACACAATATGGCATAATATGTGACCACAAAACTCCATGTTTGACATTCGACACAAAAAAAAAATGCAAATCGAGGTGGGGTTGCCTTCCCACAAGCGCTTTTTTACCGTCTTTTAGCTGGATGCCCATGGCGGAACTAAGGGTCCACGAAATCAATCACCAACTCCGCGCGTTCGACATTGCCTCCCAGGTACAACTTGAGGCGATGCCCATTTACCTTGAACGGCTTAGTCTGCGGGTTGGCAGTCTCGATAGTGCCATACGAGAACACCTACGTGACCGTGAACGGTCCAGAGCACCGGGAGCGGAGCTTTCCATGAAAGAGTTTCAGGCGAGAGTTATAGAGAAGAACTCGATCGCCAACCCGAAACTCCTTGTACAACTTGGTATTCTTGTAGGCATGGTAACGCCATTCCTCCACCTCCAGCATTTGCATCTTGCGTTCAGCGCCTGCAAGACCCACATCCAAGTTTAACAACTTAAGGGCTCAGAAGGCCTTGTGATCTAGCTCAACGGGCAAGTGACACGTCTTTCCATAGACAAGCCGATACGGTGAAGTACCGATCGGCGTCTTGTAGGCAGTCCGGTAAGCCCAGAGAGCATCGTCGAGTTTGGTGGACCAATCCTTGCGAGATTGATCCACCATTTTCTCAATTATGCGCTTAAACTCCCGATTTGTCAGCTCGGCCAGACCACTCGTTTGGGGGTGATAGGCCATGGACACCTTGTGAGTGATACCATAGCGAGAGAGAAGTTTATCGAATTGGCCTTGAAAATGGGTGCCTCTGTCGCCAATGATGGCTCTAGGCATCCCGAGCCGGGAGAACAGCTGCTTAAGAAACTGGCAAACACGTCTAACATCATTGGTGGGCAAAGCCTGCTCGTCAGCCCACCTAGAGACGTAATCAACAGCAACTAAGATGTGTAGATTACCAAATGATGGAGGAAATGGACCCATGAAATTGATACCCCAGACATAAAAAATTTCACAAGTAATAAACACATTATGGGGCATCTCATCCCGGGCAGAAATGTTACCTGACCTTTGGCAGCGGTTGCACTTGCGTGCGAAGGTGTCGGCGTCCTTGAAGAGTGAGGGCCAGTAGAAGCCCGACTGCAGTACCTTTCTCGCCGTGCGGTTACCGCCTTGGTGCCCGCCAGTAGATCCCTCATGGAAATGAGATAGGATGCCCTCTATCTCATTGTCCATGACACAGCGACGGATGAACCTGTCGGCTTTGATCCTGAAGAGATGCGGGTCATCCCAGAAGTTGTGCTTCGGGTCGGATAAAAATTTCCTCTTCACGTGAGTCGTCATCCCCTTGGAAAGCTGTTGACCAACCAGATAGTTGGAAAAATCGGAGAATCAGGGGGTGACACTCTCCACTAGGCACATCATTATTAATCGCTCATCTGGGAAGGAGTCGTTGATCTCCTCCTCGAAGTTGTCCGCAGGAGGTGCGTCCAACCGGGGGAGATGATCAGCAGCAATATTTTCGGCTCCCTTCTTGTCCCGGATCTCGATGTCGAACTCCTGCAGTAAGAAGATCCATCATATGAGCCGAGGCTTGGCGTCGGCCTTGCTCATCAGGTATCTTATGGCGGAGTGATCCATGTACACTATCACGTGGGACAAGACCAGATAAGAGCGAAACTTGGCGAAGGCGAACACCACCGCTAGCAGCTCTTTCTCTATGGTGGTGTAGTTTTCCAAGGCTTCATTGAGGGTCTTCGAGGCGTAGTAGATAGGTCGAAAATGCTAGTCTCACCTCTGCCCCAGGACAGCTCCAACTGCGAAGTCACTCACGTTGCACATCAGCTCGAACGGTAAGGTCCAATCGGGAGTAACCATGATGGAGCATGAGTGAGCTTCTCCTTCAAGGTCGTGAATGTTGTTGTGCATGCGCCAGTGAACTGGAAGGGAACATCCTTCTCAAGGAGCTTCGTTAGGGCAAGGCGATCTTCGAGAAGTCTTTGATGAACCGCCTATAGAACCCCGCATGGCCTAAGAAACTCTGGATCCCCTTTACAGACGTGGGAGGAGGCAACTTGTTGATTGTATCGATCTTGGCTCTGTCCACCTCTATCCCCATGTTGGAGATCTTATGCCCCAGAACTAAGCCTTCGCGAACCATGAAATGGCACTTCTCCCAACTCAGCGCCATGTTCGTCTCCTCACACCTTTTCACGACAAGTTCTAGGTTATGGAGACAGTGAGAGAATGAGTCTCCATAAACCGAGAAATCGTCCATGAACACTTCCATGATTTCTCCAACCAGACGGTCGAAGATGGCGAGCATACATCGCTGGAATGTGGCTGGGGCATTGCGAAGCCTGAATGGGATCCTCCGGTACGCAAATGTGCCGAAAGGGCAAGTGAAGGTTATCTTCGCCTGGTCTTCCGGTGCTATGGGAATATGAAAATACCCGGACATCCCATCCAGGAAAGAGTAGAACTCCCCCCCAACCTCTCGAGCATCTGATCAATGAATGGCAGAGGGAAGTGATCCTTCCGGGTGGCGTCGTTGAGGCGATGATAATCGATGCAGATGCGGTACCCAGTCACTGTGCGCATCAGGATGAGTTCATTGTTATTATTTGAAACCACGGTCATCCCACCCTTCTTAGGCACCACCTAAGTGGGACTGAACCACTCGCTGTTAGAAATGGCGAAGATGATTTCCGCGTCCATCAACTTGATAATCTCCGCTCGAACCACCGCCTCCAGGTTTGGTGTAAATCTCCGCTGGGGCTGTCTCACCGGCCGAATCTCATCCTCCAACAATATCCGGTGGGAACAGAAGGAAGGGCTTATCCCCCGGATATCGGTGATCTTCCGGGCCATAGCTCGCTCGTACTGCTTCAATAGGGCCACCAGTCTGGTCTTCTGCTCGGGTGTGAGGGTCGAGTTGATGATGACTAGAAGCTTGTTCCCTTCTCGAAGAAAAGCATACTTGGAGTGAGGAGGAAGGGGCTTCAGCTCCAGTTCTAGTGGCTCCTCCATAGAGGTGAGGATGCGAGTCGAGGATGATATTGGCTTGAACGACTTCTCGACCTCCATGACATCCCACGCTCTAGCGCAGCCAACTGCTCCTCAAGCTGTAGCTCCTGCGATGCCTGCTCACCTAGCAAAACACAACGCTCAAGGGCATCGTCGGTACCCGCACTCGTGATGGCGAGTGCGGTTTCAAAATCAGCAAACATGTCATAGTAATCCAAGTCACATGCATATGGGAATGTTTCGCATTATCATACACAAATAAAGTAGCTTGTTCATCCCTAGCCCGCAAAATTAACTTGCCACTATGCACATCAATCAATGCCTTGGCGGTGGCGAGAAATGATCTACCCAAAATCAAAGGTATATCCACATCCTCATTTATATCCAAGATAACAAAATTCACAGGATATGTGAATGAACCTACATTAACAAGGAAGTCCTCTATGATACCCCTAGGATGCACAATTGACTGATCAGTTAACTGAATACTCATTCTAGTGGTTCTAGGTTCACCTAAACCTAACTTCTTAAACATATTAAGGCATGATATTGATGCTCGCGCCTAGGTCCACCAAGGACTTTCCTACATGCATGCTACCAATAACAAGAGGGATAGTAAAACTCCCTTGATCCTTGCGTTTCTCTTGTAGCTTGTTCTGCACGATTGCAGAACACTCCTCGCTCAACATCACTGCCGAGAGATCCCCAAGTTTCTTCTTGTTGGTGAGGAGATCCTTCATGAATTTTGCGTACTTGGGCATATTCGACAGTGCCTCTACGAACGGCATGCTGATATTGACTTGCTTTAACATTGCCATGAATTTGGAAAACTCAGTCTCCAGCTTATCCTTGTACATACGAGTGGGTAAGGGAAGCTGGGGAACATATTCCTTAACCAATGGGTGGGGCTTGGAAACAGGTGCTTCCTTCCCTACCCCCACATCTTCATCTTCAACTGGAAGTGCTGGAGCAGGTGCCGATTCCTCCTGCCTGGCCAGAGCAGGTACAGCAGATGTCGTCTTGCCACTTCTAGTAGTGATGGCATCCAACTGCTGGTGAGGCTCGCAAGGATTTGGGATAGTGTTGGCAGGTAGAGTTCCCGGTGCCATGGTGCTGTTATTTCGAGTTATTCCTCCAATCTAGTTCTGGAGGTCCTACAGAATATCACTATGGTTCCTTTGGCATGCCTTCAGAGAATTGAATTCCCCTATAGAGAATTCCATGAACTGGTCCATCCTGGCGAACTTCTCTGTACTAGTGCTCACGAAAGTCGTCACCATATTTTTCAGCTCTGACATCTGGTCACCCTGTGTTGGGGCTGATGCCGGCTAGGTGAATTGCATGTGCTGCTGCTGGAAAGGTTGCCCTGCCTGGGCTGAAATGGTTGCTACTAAGGGAATGGACCCTGTCTGGTCTGGAACTACTGCCTCTGCTGAAAACCACCAGCTGGTGCTGTGAATCCGGGAGGCTTTGTGGTGGTATTGCTGTTGTTGACACTCCATAAGAAATTGGGATGCTGGCGCCACCATTCATTATAGGTACCACTGTAGGGGGTCAAGGCGCCGAGCATTGGCGATGAATTCCAGCTGCTCCTGGGGTGTGGAGGATTCCCGCATAGCCTGACAATCTTTCACCAAATGGTTCGAACTCTCACACCACTAGCACTGTGCTATAGGAGGTGCAACCATGCCTCTGCCTGGTATGAGGCTGTTAGGCTGCTTCAATGTGTGAACTAGCTCTGCCACCTCTCGCTCAAGCCCTGATCTGGCCTCCATGGCATGCACACCTCTGTCTCGAGAGTTCCTACCTCTGGCGATCTGCCCCCAAGAATGATCTCTGGCGGGCAAAGTACTGATCATCTAATTCAGCTCAGATGGAGTCTTAGTGAGAATGTCCCCTCCCAGACATAAAGACTCGATCTATCTCTGACTCTCCGAAGACAGAGCACTATAGAAGTTCCCCATAGTGAATGCATCACTAAAACCGTGATGGGGACACTTCCAGAACAGACCCGAGTACCATTCCCAAGCATCTTGAAGCGACTCATCATCTTCTTGGCGGAAATGAGTGATCTCCCGATGAATTTCGGAGGTCTTTTAGGCTGGGTAGTACCTGTGCACAAACTTGTTGGCTATATCGTCCCAAGAAATGATGGATAGTGGCGTCTGAGTCTCTACACCTCTTTGCATGTCGATCAGAGAGGTTGGGAAGACGTGAAGACTGATTGCGTCATCTGAGATGCCGTTCAACTTGAACTTATTGATCAGTTGCAAGAATCGAGAAATGTGCACCCTCGCCTCTTCATCCTTGAGCCCATGGAATTAGATGGACGATGTAATCAACTGGATCCAGCATGGCTTGATCTCGAAGTTGTTGGCAGGGATGGGCGGGTAATTGATGACTAGGCGAATGTCAGCGGTCCGTGGAGTTTAGAAGTACTCCATAGTAGGCCCCTGGGGAAGGTGCTAATGGTTGGCAACGTCTGCCTGTGTAATGCCGCCATAGGGTGGGACTTGATTCACCGAAAAACCTGGAGTGGCATCCCCAGGGGCTGTCCCTAATTCATGTTGTTCATCCGGTTGTTCTCGCCTCCCATGTCGTCTTCCTGCTCGGAGTCGCTGCTAATCTGACAGTCAACCTGCCGTTCTGCCGTAGCCAGTCTTGCTCATTGTGCTCGCCTAAGATGGAGACAAGTGCGTTCTAGCTCCGGATCTAATGGTAGTAATGCTCCCGACTGGCTACGGGTCATGCACTACCTGCACACAGCTAACCAATGAAGGCACAGAGGGGAAAGAAGAAAATTGCATAAAAGTAAATGCTAAAGTAACAGATGTTCACATTTCTCCAATAACCTAGAGGTTCCCCGGCAACGTCTCCAAAAACTTGACTCGCTACGACACAACACCAAACTGCGAACAAGTATAATCGCAGAGTGGAAATGAAGAATAGTGGTGAAGTCTAATTATCAACCCGGGCTCTATATCTACTGCCTACTCAATGAACTCCTATTATCTAGAAGGAACAAGAGAATGTAGTGTCTTTGGTGCAGAAGAAACAAGAAAATAATTAATGGTCTGGTTCTTTTCAGGTTTAAAAGGTCATCCGGATATGATTCCCCCTAGAGTGTAGCTAGTTCAGGTTATACAACCCCAAATTACTCAGATTGATAGATAAACCGCGGAAAGTTCTTTACTGGTCTAGACTCTCGACTAAAGTTATCCATACCCTATTGATACGCATACACGGCGGGCGACTAACCTCCACCGGCATACACTAACCAAGGCTTACCACGCGAAACTTCCTCTACTGGCCTTTGTTCCAGTAAGAAGCAGTGAACCGACATCTAGACTAAATCAGTTGATTCGCCGCTTTCAGTTAAAGGTTTCTCTTTTAACCTATTCAAAGACTATCGTTCTAGGTTAAAGCCGAAATCACACAGGTTTGATCAGGACTCATGCAATTCTAAATAATTCCTCAACTGAATTTATCAAATCAATAATTCATAACATGGGGTTCGTACAATCATTCCTAACATACACAACTAGGGTTCTTCATACCCAGATGAAATAGAAAATTATTCCAGGGAGAGATATGAGATCGTCATGCTCGGAGTAGACATCATCACAACGACAATGGACAACTGCTCCTGGCGGATAATCGATACTCCAGGGTTGGGGAATCGAGCTCCGAAGTCTTTAGACCACTCCAATCCTTGCCCTTCCGTTTTGCTTCGTCACTCTCTCTCTCTCTATGGTTCTTTCTCTGCCTTTGGAAGTCCAAAAATCCGGCTCCTCTGCAAATTTCCTGAGCAGCCTTTAAATAGGCTGAAAATCCGCGAGTTATGGCCGTAACTTGCCTTGACCGCCCGTAACTTGAGGCAGAACGACGTCATTGTTGCAATCCGTAAACCAAGAGTTACGGCTTCCTTTGGGGAGTTACGATCACAACTGTAACTGGAAGAGGGAGACCGTAACTTGAAAAATGTCTCTGAAACTGTTGATTTTGCCTTCCAGGAGGTACGGGTGCAAGGGCTGAGTTACGACCTAGACCGTAACTTCGTCGGTCAGACCGTAACTCCAGAAAGTCTTCTGGAACTCAAGCCCTCCTCACTCGCCAGTTACGGCCCCTCGCGGGAAGTTATGGGTCAGAACGTAACTCACAAGGTCTGGCCGTAACTTTCAGGTGCTCACTGTCCTTCGCTCCAAAACGTCCCAAAACCTCGCTCCATCGCCCCTATTCACGTACTAAGTCCTGAAACATCATAAACTAGCCCGCACAAGCATAAAACAGGCAACGAGAGCGAGAAACAAAGATCAAACGGTCAAGAAATGACGGAAAAAACATGTTCAGATATGGCGTTATGACCATGACATTTGGAATCTTGTCCAATACTAATGAAAATTCAAAGAAAGACTTGCAGTCGAATCAAAAGAGGATCCGATCGGTGAAGCCTGAGAATGAAAAACCAAGGGCCACCGGCGCAGGAGGAGTTAGAGTGCTAACTCTTACTAACCACACTCATCGCCACTCATTACTCTTAAGGTAAATCTGATGGCGAGGAGCAACGAAGGGCTTTTGTGGTATTTAAAAAAATTAATTTAATAGATAAATTAAATTTTTAAAAAGTATTTTTCCTCTATCTTAGGGAATTTTTACGTGAAAAAATACTACTTAGAAACTACTACTTAACTTAGTAGTGATTTTACAAAATTGTTGTAGTGTTTTATGATTGTCAGTCGTGATTTTATTGACATTAGTAATATTTTCAATTAATAGTAGTTTTCTTAGATTAAAAAAAATTGTACTGTATATGAAGAAAATATTGTAAATGAAAAGTACTAATATAATTATACAAAACACAACTAATACATATGAAAATCACTACTGATACGTATAAAATTTACTACTACACAATAACTACTAACCATTAGGGATGACAATGGGTCGGGTTGGGTCGGGTTTTGCCAAACCCAAACCCAAACTCATGGGTTTATCCGTGAAAAAAAAAACCCCGGGGTAAAACCCACTGAGTTTGAAAAAATCAAACCCAACCCAACCCGCTGGGTATCCACCGGTTTTTGTCCTAAAAACTCTACAATAACAAGTTCCTATAAAAATTAAAGTCAAATATCAATATCTCAATACAAATTATCCATATATAAAACATCATTCTAGAAAATTTAAGCAAATCACAAATTAACTATACAAATTGTTCAACACCTATCTAGAAAACTCAAGAAAATTGAAACAAATCACAAATTATCCATAAATAACATGATTAATTGAAAGCTTCTTCCTTTCAATTAAGTTTCTTCACTCTCCACTCGATAACATCAACTTCATTCTACACAACTAGAAAGAAAAAATTAGACATGTCTTCACAAACATAAATACAATTAGTTGTTTAGAATGTTAAATATACCGAGAAAATTAATTATATGGGTGTGGGCGGGTACCCATGGGTCGGGTTTACTTAAACCCAAACCTGACCCAAAACCCGTCAACACGGATTTTACCCGCGTTGACCAGGTTGGGTCGGATCGGTACCCGTGGGTTCGGGTTTTGTTGCCATCCCTACTAACCATGGTTTAGGATACCGTACCGTACCGACCGGTCGGACAGGAACAACCAAAAACCAGACCAAATCAGGAACAGTATGTAAAATTAAGGTAGAAAGCCATGCCATCCGTTATTTATGGTCGAACCGGTCTACCGCGAAATACTGGCCCGTTATGATCATGCCGCCGGTTTGCTAGAAAGGAAAGAAAAAACGTCTTGTCCCGGCCTCTCGAAGTCTTATTCGAGCCATTCGTCGTTCCCAGTTCCAACAGAGGTTGTCGCTCGCTGTCCCCCCAAACTAGAATCGATTACATTTCTTGCCATTTCGCCGTTATGATTGATGTTCTTTATTTGCGATGTCGATCCTCCGAGATGACGGTGAAACGAGAGAGAAGGAGTAGGTATGTTATAGTTTGTCATAGGGGGAGCAGAAGACGGTTAGCGACCAAGATCGGAAGGAAGAAGGACTGAAGGAGATGTAATGGTCGTTTTTTCCAGAGGAAGAAGGTTAAAAACAAAGGCAGCTAGGGTTTATTTATTTCCTGTTTTTTAGAAAACAGATGTTGAAAACAGGTGAAAACAACATTTTGTCGTTTCCGAAAACAAAGGCAGCTAGGGTTTACTTTTCATTCTGTTTTCTATTCGTTTCCAAATATGAAAACAGAAAGTGGCAACTTCCTGCTTTTTTCGAAAACGAAAAAATGTCGTTTTCACTTGTTTTCAACATCTGTTTTCTCAAAAACAGAAAACAGAAATGAAAGTAAACAGGACCTAACCTTAGCGTCCTGCCATAAGCAAATTTATATTCTCTTTCTCACGCACTAGGATACCTGGGCGTACATATGGTTGTTAATCTTTGCCTTCACTTATTTTATATTATTAATATCTTTAACAACTTTCAACACTAAAATTTAGTTTTTCATGAAATGTCAATTTCAAACCGCGAGCACGAATCAATAGAAGTTGTTATGTTACCTATGTCTATTTAATGTTTTACAACTTGTTATCCGGTATATTCCGATTTATCTCGGAATGGTATCCTAATTTTGTCGGTACAGTATTTTTATAAAAAAATATTTTTTTATTCCAAAAACTGTATTTTACTAGTACAAAACGATTGAACCACGGTTGTACCACAAAATATCATACCACAGACGAGTCCGGTATGACTTCTGCTACAGTTTCACAAACCATGCTACTAACCAAAATCACTACTAAATACAAAAAAAAAAAACCAACCCTAATCCCACTTCACAGTAGCGTTTCGGCTTGAATCCGACCCCATCGGCTGCCCATTCCATGGAGACCTTGGATCTGGAACCAAGCAACGCCGCCCCTTCCCCAACACGTTTCTGTCACTGCCCGTGGTAAATCATCTGAAATAGAGCCTTTTAGGTTCAAGGTAAATCTTCCATTCTTCTCCTATCAAAATCTTTGTCTCTCATCGGAAGCCTGGGATCCGGGCCCAAACTCGGGGATGGGTCTCATCCCGCCGCGCGCAGTCACCAGAAAACAAATGACTATTAATTTAGTTAGCACCATGCTAAACCTTTAAAAGGTTAACAACTAATCTCATCCCCCCCCCCCTCCCGGGGCAACTGCGTCTTTCTAGATCAAAAAATGGACAAAGGAATAAGAAACAGGCTTGACTGCGTGACTATCACGGTACATATAATATTTTTCTTTAGAAAAACGTGAAAATAAAATAATCAAAGGAAAAAAGGAAAAAATCCAAATTTTACAATTTAAATATCATTATCAAATATCACCGTTAAAGCGTGCAAACTTACGTGGTGGGGAAGGGTTTTGGAACCGTCGGATTTGGTGGGACCCACTTTTTTTAAAAGCCTCTCTCTCCTCTAAGGAAATTACTCTTGACCCCAACTAGTTGGTTCCTCTTGCAGTGAGGGCAGAAGGTACGTTATGTTACTATCCATCATAAAGCGTGCGAAATTCGCCCTCATTATAGTAATTTTTGGCTTCTTTGATGTGGAAAATCGTCGTCGTCAAAAGCAATGAATCATCACTACCACCGTCCGATTCTTTTTTTTCCTTATGAACATAAAGCATTCTCCCTTTCAAATCTTGAATTATTCGTTGCGTTATGGGACAAAGGTACAAAGCTCGTGGGACATCCGTCGACAAAAGTCAAACGACGTCGTACCTTTGCGAGGAACCTTGCCTATCTTCTTTTGTTTTTTTCCTTGTTAGAGTACAACCCAATACATAGAATATTTTCTGTAAGGTTTTTAAAATTTTAGGCATCAAATGATAAGATATTAAAAAATATATGTACTGAACGATAGTTTTTCAACAATTTGTGAATCTACCGATCCAATTGGATATGAATTGAAAAAATTAGATTAGTTGAATTTTGTAGTGGATAAACTGAATTGGTAAATTAATTCAAATTACTATTCTCCTCTTCCTAAATGTAAAGTCACAACAACCTAACCATGTTAACTAAATTTTTTTTTATCTTTCCCGCATAATGCAAAACAATTGTAAACAAATTCGTTTGATCTAAGTTGTCAAAATGTAAAAGTCACTTTGCAAATAAGATTACATTTTCAAATTCTCCATCTGGAATACATATATATATATTCTCCGTTTCATACAATTTCATAAACTTTGTCAAACATTATTGTATCTCAATTGGGTAATTTGTCTGTTAAAAGATGAAACTGAACCAACACAACAATGGGTATCATAAAAGCATGTTTTTTAATATATTGGAAAAATCTGGTGGAATCCATTCTTTGTAACCACTACCTATCAAGTTGTATAGTGAGGTTTGTTTTCAATGAGTGTGGAAAATACATGAATGGCTAAGCTACTATGGGTGAGAATTATTGAACCTAAAGTTATATCTATAAGGGTAGAATGGACCTTTAAAGTCAAATTTACATAATAAGAGTAACAACACATACGTAATTGTACTGGATAAGGAGCATGAATACCAAACTTTTACCTCTGTGTGTTTTGTGTATCAAAACCAGTGACGTGAGTGTGAGTTTGGAGAAAAAAGAGAAAGGGAAGGTCTGATTAGTGACCTTGTTAGTAGATAGATCCATATCACTAAAAAGTGAGAAAAATGTTTATGGTTAACGTTTGAGGAAGCACCTTGAAAATCAAACAAACATGTTTATGATAAAAAAAAAACTTCATTAGCCCACAAGTCACTCAGAAAAACTCATAGACTTTAAGAAAAAAGAAGGTAGAGGGTGAAATTATTTGGACATTCCATGTTCAAGTGGTTGAGAGAGTTCTCTATATAAAAGAAGCAATTCCCACTAGCGATTTTAGTATAGGGCACTTGAATTATGTTAGGGAATGAAAGAGCTACATATATGTAGAGGAATCATATAGGATATTTCATAAATTTAGTTAGTAAATCAATACTAGCCAGACTATAATGTCAATGCGTCCATCCAACAGACAAAAATACCCCAGCGTCCAATCCAAAGACGTTCGACCCTTGCAAGTAATTCTCGCAGCTCAGATGTGAGGATAACAAAATTGTATCGCCAGTGGTAAAGAAGCGGGTGAGCAATCAAAAGACGACCCCTTTTCTCCAGAATAGTAGCCCATTTGGCTCCCACTAAATCCCTTTGCCGAATTCAAAATATTTATTGTGGTCAAACTGAAGCAAGGGGAAAATAAAGACCCAAGTAATGTTGACCCGAAAAGGCTAGCGTGTTAGAAAGTTGGCCCTCTTCTACTTTCTCAACTATTTGATCGGTCTTCATCGAAGACCATGAGAAATATGAATTCAGAAAGAGACAGGAGTTATGGCTGATCGTGGGTCCGTCAGTTAGCGGATGTTAAAACTATGCCAATAATTTCTGCCACAAAGTATCATTCTCAGAATTCCTGCCTAGCCTCCAATTAACAAAGGGGTAATCCATTGCAAAATAAAATCCGTCCAACATAATAAACTACTCGTCACAAAACTTCTCGCCGCGGCTAATGAAACACTAGAGGTTTCAGTATCTAAAAAGTCACCTTATGTATTCCTGCACTAGTGATAAAATGGGGTTGGCATTCTGTAGTCTGCCAAACCAAAGGCCCTAAACTTTCCTTGTCCAAAAAATGGCCCAGATATATCTACAAAATGTGGGTTGGTGGAGAGGAGCGTCTTCAGCAGAAGAAAATCGAAGCCTGGATGTTTTCGTGCAGCCTAGGGAGCTCAGGAAGAGCAGCAACTCCTGCAGATGTCATGACTTCAGAAGACTTCTCGGACAAGTCATCGAACTTCATGAACTGTCCAATCTGCGCGACAATCAGATGGGCGTAGCAAACTGGTGCCACTGTGGAATGGAATTTGCAGGCCAGAGAAGTGAGGTTTGACATGAAAGATAGGCGACTTGGCAAGATTCGAAATGAAACTAAAAAGACAATGTGGTTCTGAGTTAAGAGTGAACATACCGATCGAGATTGATGTTTTACTCCTCTGTTAGCTGTAAATCAAATAGAAAAAAGATAGAACCGTTTAGAGAGTCAAATTTATATTGAAGTGAAACGAATATGATCTTCCCCCGAGCATGAAGGAAAGGCTTACACATAGGAGAGGGAGTGAATGAGGTTTTGCAAGACATCAGGAAAGAAACCTATCTCATCAACCAAGACATGGTAATGAGCTGACCTTGAGGTAACCTGGAATACATGCATGAGATTAGTAAAGTTCTCTCATAACCTCTGAGGAAAGAACATAAACAAATGGTTTCACAGCCATATCAGGGGGACTTACGATGCCGCCATTGTGAGCACTCATTAGAAGTCGTAGTTTCTGGGGTGCAACGGTGGTATCCACAACCATCCCCATAGGAGACAGAAATACACTTTGAATGTAACATCCTTACCCTCATAAGAATGATTTTATTATAATGACGTCATTAATGACGAGAATAATTGTATTGTCCCTTAAGTCGGGAATAAAATGATTGTGGTGATTTAGAATAGATTAGTAAGTTAATTTGGAGGTTTGTCAAACTTTGAGGACTGAACTGGTGGAGAAAAGGAAATTGGAAGAGTGAATAGTAATTGGGTGCCAAGTGGAGATTGTGGATTTGAGAAGAAGAGTGTTTAGAGGGATTTTGAAGGAGACAAAAATCTGCCCTCTCCCTCCCTTCTTTCTCATCTTTCATTTCCTTCCTTTCTCTTCCAAACTGCCACCAACTCCTCTCCATCACCAACATCTTCCATCATCCCAAAAATCTGGAACTTAAGGTAACTAAAGCAAGTTGGGAGTTGGAGAATAAAAAGGGGAGAGCTTGAAAAGGTAAGAAACCATGGTTGTATCATCTTCTTCCTTTCTCCAAGCTAGAACCCTAAGCCTAGAAATGATTCTAGAGAGAGAAATATTAATTTGTTACTTTACAACATGTTAGAAATCATGTTTGTATATGTTAGAAGCTAAAAGAAGAAGGCTAGAGGTGGTTAGAGTTCAAAGTGGTGGAAGTTCCAAAATCCCGTTTTTGGGTTCACTTGAATTGAGTGCCGACTTTAGAGAACAGCTCCAAATAGTCTGAAATTTTGATATATTGTATCCCTATGAATATATTTTAAGTAAAAAAAAAAGAATCAATCGATTTGGTTGAGAGTTGAAGGAGAAATGGCCAAAACCATGAACGTGGGTATTGATTTCCAGCAAGGTTTTTTAGAAATCAGACCTCAAACATGGTCGGGTTTTGACCAACTAAGGCCATACTTCTGGGGAGAAACCTGCCAGAAGAACCCACTAAAAATCCGGCCTCTAGGTTCTAAAAACACGGCCAAGTTTTTGACCATGGAGGTCGTGTTTCCCCCTATTTTGGCTAAAGAGGTGTTTTCATTTAGCAACTTCGATGCATCCAACCCATATGCATTCATATGATTTATCTATTTGATTTGGTTGATTAAATGTGCCTAAATGGATTGATTAAAGGAAAGGAGCAAGTCGGGGAGTCCTCAAAAGTCAAATGACTTGCGGATTAGCGATCGAAGTGTGAGTAAATCTTAACCTATCAATCATATTAAAATGAATATGGTACTCGGGTCACGAAGCGGCCCAAGTATATGAAATGTGAATGTGAAAAAGACTCAAAGATGGAATTCATTTTGATGGTATGAAGTTGGAAATGAATGAATTGTGGATGAAATATGTGAAGACATTTTGTAGGGTTGGTATTGTGAATGCCTCTGCAAATTTCTATTGTGCCTATGCAAATCAGGGTTGTCTCTGCAACTGAATTTTTGTAGAATTAGCATGGTTATGTGATCTAATGAGGGAAAATGGTTGAATGATCATGAAGTGGAATAAAATTATCATATGTGTTGGTTTTGTGATAAATTATTGATGTGATGGCGTGACTTAGGTGACGGTGTACTAATATTAAATACATAATGTATGGTCATGCTCGCATGGAATTTTATGAAATGATGCTTGATGTCTGTGATTGAGATTGTGAAGCTCGAATGGGCTTTATGACATGTTTATGTCATGACATAACATCGAATAACCTATATGGCGATGATGTGACATTGGATGGACTAAAAGACCATGATTTGGTATTGGCTGGAAAGGCGACTATATGGTATTGGAAAGCCGGAAAGGAAAGGATGTGGTATCCGATATCCATAGAGGCGAAAACATGTAAATGATTTGTTGATTTATAGTTTGGGATTAAGTATTAATGGCTTTTTTGTGTGTTATATGATTGTGTGACTAACAAAGAAAGAATTGCTTGATCACCTAAATCAAACCTAATGACGCCTTGTCATGCACTCTATTTGATTGGATATGGTGGCTATATGCCTAGCTCTCTGGGAGAGCGATACCAGGCGTGGTTATTGGCGATGCTTTATGCATTTATTGGCGGTGCTTAATGCATCTATTGGGAGGTGCTTTATGCATCTATTGGCGGTGCTTAACGCATCTATTAGCGATGCTTTATGCATCTACTGTTATACCCGGGGAGTGCATGACCTGGCTAAAATAAAGTCTAAAAGACATGTAATCTAGCTAACTTCAATGTGTCTATATGTGTGTATGTGTGCATGATTTATCATTGAACTATGTATGGTTTTATGAGTAGAGTGCAATAACCATGTGAATGAGATTATGGTTATCTTGGGGAAAGAGAGATAAGAAAGGGGTTTGACTTCACCCAGTTATCATGTTTGTGTTGATATCGTTAGTAGGTTAGTTTTTACTCATTGAGGTGATGTCTCACTCTCGTAAAAAAATTTCCCCTGATTAGAAGTTTTGGACTATAAGTCAAGGAAACTCAGCAAGACTCAGCTCAACATCCATGAGGTGGGATGGTGAACTCGGACTCTATGACTTGTTTATAGTATTTTGAGAGAAGATGATCTTCTCTACTGTCATGTGCTCTAAAGTTTTAAAAGTTTATGTAAATTATGATATGTTTTGTAAACTAAACTGGTTTGTGAAAGGTTGTAATAGGTATGATCTTGTGAATGTTTTAAAGTATGTACGGGGAACCAGAAATCAGAAGTACAAAAACCTAGGATGGAAGCTAACCAGGAGGAACATTGTCAGTGCCTTTAGCCTTGAATAACTTAGTATGGCGATTCTTCTGTGCAATTATCAATGTGAACTTTGGCACATCAGTCTCGCCCAGACATTGGGTAGTAACTATAATATCTTAGGCGAATTCCACATCAACAAAGGACGAGAGAGATCCATGGTTCATAAGTAAGAAATCGGCCTTAACTGACAAGATGCGTTTTGGGGCGAAATGGAGGATTCCTTGTGAGAACTTCCAAGTTAAAAATGCTCAGTGTGGAATACAAAAAGGATGGGTGACCTTATGGGAAGTCACCTTGAATTGCACCTCAAGTCGAAATCCGTGAGGGTCGAGGCCCAAAGTGGACAATATTTTTCGTCGGGAAAAGGTTCAGGATGTTACATGTGGTATCAGAGCCTCTCCGCTTCCCTCTTGAACGATGGTGGGGCAAACCTCAAAGAGGTTGTTGAGTCCCAATGGGGGTGTATGTAACACCTTAGGCAAATACCACATCAACAAAGCACGAGAGAGATCCATGGTTTATAAGTAAGAAACCAATTTTAACTGACAAGACGCGTTGTGGGGTGAATTGGAGGAGTTCTTGCGAGAACTCCGAAGTTAAACGTGCTCAGTGTGGAGTCCAACAAGGATGGGTGAGCTTACAGAAAGAAACCTTGAATTTCACCCCAAGTCGAAAACCGTGAGGTTCGAGGCCCAAAGCGGACAATATCTTCGTTTGTGAAAAGGTTTGGGATGTTACAAACGAAGATATTGTCCGCTTTGGGCCTCGACCCTCATAGATTTCGACTTGGGGTGAAATTCAAGGTGACTTCCCATAAGGTCACCCATCCTTGTTGTACTCCACACTAAGCACGTTTAACTTCGGAGTTCTCACAATAACTCCTCCATTTCACCCCAAAACACGTCTTGTCAGTTAAGACCGGTTTCTTACTTATGAACTATGTATCTCCCCCGTGCTTTGTCGATGTGGGATTCGCTTAAGATGTTACATACATCCCCCCTTGGAACTCAACGTCCTCGTTGAGATTTGTCCCACCATCATTCAAGAGGGACACAAAGAGGCTCAAATACCCACTTGTAACATCCCGAACCTTTCCCGATGAAGATATTGTCCGCTTTGGGCCTCGACCCAAACGATGTTTGACTTGGGGTGCAATTCAAGGTGACTTCCCATAAGGTCACCCATCCTTGTTGTACTCTACACTGAGCACGCTTAACTTCAGAGTTCTCACAAGAACTCATCCATTTCACCCCAAAATCTGTCTCGTCAGTTAATGTTAGTTTTCACTTATGAACCATGGATCTCTCCCGTGCTTTGTCGATGTGGGACTCGCATAAATTGTTACAGTAATGCCACAACAAATATTTAATAAGTTAATAGTAAATAACTGATTGAATTGGTTATAAACATTGATAATCTGGGGCAACTCAATGTTCAACACATGATTGAATTGTGACTCACTAACCCCATCTCTGAAATACACAAGAGAAGTTAATAGTAAAATTTATAAGCACTATAAAGACATAAAACAATTATAGAGAATGCACGCACAAAACAAGTAAAACATGAAAAAATATATGATATTAAGAAGACAGATTCAACCAACACGAAGGGAAAGTAATATAAGGAGGGCGTGTATTTAACATGCATTGTACTAGACATAACTTTCAACTCATAGCAGGGAAAAAGATGTCGACTACTTAGGACTTAGAGATTGATCAACATGCAACAACAACTATAGATCGAACGAAGAGGCCATTTATAAGCATTGTATTTGTACAGCTAGACATAAAGTAGAGCTACAATAACAAGAATTGTACAAGATCTTAATAAATATATTTCATAAAGCTAAGAATTTGACAAGACATTCTAGATAATTTGCTTCCTCTAAAAAGAACATTTTATAAAGGGAAGTGTCGACAAGAGTACCTGAAAAGAACAATTTGTTTGGGTTTTGCATTACTCGTCCGATAGAAATTAATGAACAAATCCTTGCAATCAAGAAGAATCACAAACCCTAAGCAAACAAATGATGTAGCCTCATAGTCTTAAATTGTTTTGCAGGATGAAATCATAATTAAGAAACTCTTCTGCATATGGGGCCTCTGATGCAGAGAATATACAAAGTGCCAAAAATAGATAAGATAGAGGACCAAATCAGATAATCCAAACACTGGTTAGGAAGAAGGGTGTAACATCCCGTTTCGGCTAAAATCGTATTACTGTCGCTAGAAAATTTCACGATTTAAAATCGAGCGTTTTGATAGTATGTCGGCGAAAATCGGATTATCGATCGATCGGATAAGTATACGTATTAGTTATATATATATATATATTAATTAAGCGGCCGGCCATATATATATTAACTTTCCCCCCACCCCGTCCATTAATTCCCACATCATCATCTCTTTCCATTTCTGGACCCGAGAGGAAACAGAAACAGAGCGAGCAGAGGAGGTACAGGGGAGCGACGAGGAAAAAATTTCCAAGCTCAATTCTTGAGCTACAGTGATCCAAAAATCCCGTAAGTAATGCCTAATTCATCTATACATCGTGATTTATCGATTTAGAGCTTTAAAACGAGTTTTTGGTTCAGGAATTTCTTGAATTCCCGATAAGCCAAATTAGGGTTTCGGAGTATCCGGAAGCCGGATTGAGCCCAAATTTCATATACGAGCTTCCTGCAGCGAGGTAATCAATCCTCTAGTTCTAATCCCTGAATTTCGGCTATTATTTAGGCCGGGGTCCAAACCGCTGAATTTAGCTCCAGCCAGGGTTTGATGTGTTTTTATCAAGAATTTGACCCGGAGCCTAGAACTAATATTGACGGGGATACTGCAGGGGATATTAGGGCGGTCTCGGATTTTGATTCGGGGTTCGTTCGTGAAATTGACGTTTTAGTACGGGAAGGTTAAACCGGGGGTTTGAACGACCAGAACTGGTGAGGGATTAGCACGGCATACCGGGTTTGTCGTATCATGATAATTATATTGATGCTTAGAATTGACCTAGGTGAATTAGAATGGCATGATTAGGGGTGTATGGACTTTTGTGCTATATGATGAACCCTGGACTGCAATATGATATTATTGATTTGCCCTAATCGATATGGACCTGGCTTATGCTGATGATTGTGTATATGTTGCAAATTGTGGGCTTGACTGTTGATATGCTTTATGATGGTTCGAGAAAGTGATTGGGTATGACATTTCATGATTGATGTATTTGGATGTACAAGTGGGAAAATATATATCTCCTGGTGATATTATGATGTTTAAGGAGGATGACTTGCACGAGGGTTTATCCCGAGGAAGTGCAATAATACGACTCCTGATTTACCTATGTTGAGCCAATTATGGCCAGGTCAAGTACATGTGTAAGTAACGAATTATGATTAAGCAAGATGAGATATGAATCATGTATAAGGATACCAAATATGAGTGTTGTGGTCTCACGGTCAACTACATAGTAATTAGGGCTCCCTATGCTATTACTCTATTATGATATGTATGATAGTCACACCTCTCATGTGGTGGTGACTGAAGAATTCTTACGAGATATGACCACACCCAGAGCGGTGTCGGGGTATGACTACACCCATAGTGGTGTGGGGTATGTATGACCACATCCGACGGGATGTTGGGGTATGTATGACTACATCCGACGGGATGTGGGGTATGTTTCCCGGGAGAGTTAATAGCATGGGAGTAGCCAGACGCCTATAAGTAAAACATGATAAGATGCATATGCATGAGTCAAGGTGGTTGAGTCTTTTGCCTATTGGGATGTCGAATGGCTGAGGTCTGATCCTAGTGCTTTGGCTTGTTTGCTAGATGTATGGTAGGAGTATGCTCTGTTATGAACTCACGATGCTATGATTATCTCACTCAGCTATGAGCTGACCCTCTTTATCCTTTTTCTCTGCTTATGCCATGTGTAAGTAGATCATCACCAGCAGCAGCAGTAGATAGGTGTATAGGTGGGAGTTGAGCAAGAGTTGAAGGCAAGATGAGGTATGGTCTTCAACTATTCTGTGCTTGGACTACTACTCGGGATTTTGGCCAGTGATCCACACCTTTTTGTAAAATGTTTTGAGAACGTTTTTCATGTGCATACTAGCTTCTGATGTAGTGTGAGATATCCACAGGTGTGGAAAGTTGATTATATGTGTATATTGTGTAATTATGTAAGTTGTGATAATTATAGCATGTATCAGTATAGTATGCAGTTGTGTAGTATGAAACTGTGACTATGGCTATGAAAAGCCAATGCATATGGTTGTGAGTATATATGTTTGTGATGAATTATTTTGTAGGATAAGTTGCAAGAACTGTTAGCCATTACGCGAGTAATTCATGTCGAAATTTTATTTGGGTAAATTTTGATAATTAGTGTAACACCCGAGATTAATTCCGCTGCAATTGTATGAACAATATGATTAGGCAAAACGTATAGGGTAGGGTGTTACAAAGGGTCAAGCCACAACTCTCTAGGAGATGAACAAATCAACAAAGGGCTATAACAAGTCTAACAATGGAGTTAAAATGCAAGCAACCATCACTTTATTGTCAGCATTGCAAAGCTCATCAAGCTCTCTTTGACTTGATCCAAAGCAAAAGAAGAAACCAAGCAGCAAAATGGCAGAAAATCGGAACAAACGACTTGATAACGAACAAACAAGCCAACAAAACTGCACATCAAGATGAAGTTCAAGAACAAAATTGAAATAGTAATTTAATACCCCATGATGTCGTCACCTGTGCCATTGGCTATAGGCTTGTACAGAGCATCTATCATCTCCAACTTAGGAGACGAGTTCTCCAGATGCTCTATACTTGGTGATATAAGGCCATTCCAGGGATCCAACAACCTAAATTCAGATAATAGAAGTGACAAAAGGCTTAGCTTTTATGAACTATGTCATTGTCCAGTCCATAATGAAGATAATGCTTATAAAATATATTCGGAATGAAGAGCATACCGCAACAACATGCGGAACATATGACCGACCAGGAGACCCATGGGATACATCCATCCCCAAAATCATCGTAGGAGTTTGAGTTATCAAGGGAATCAATCGAGAAACTTCAATTTCCAGCGTAGAATTTATCCCCGCAAGCTACAATGAATGAAGTAAAGCTCAAGATAACTAAGAAGTTCAACAATAGAATAAACTAAAAAGTGGAGGGATGATACTTCAATAGGAATACCTTTGAATTAATCTTCAGAAGTACAGTTATGAGATATTGATCCTTAATAAGACGTGGTGGACAAATGCATTGTGTAACAATTCCAAAATCACTTAGACATTTCTTCTTCCTCGGACCCAGTAAACAAAGGGAAGGAACAATGAACTATTAGATGGAACCAGAAAAATGAAATACAGTAACATACAATGCCCTTTGAAAAATAGATGTAAAACAACCAATAGAAAAATGCAGTAACATACAATGCCCTTTTTTCCTTCCTTAGTTGATTAGTTCACGGGACAGGTGACTAGTATCACATTGAGCACTAAAGTTGACAACAACCCACTGCCTAATGCTCGTTTCTTTCCGAAACAACTATACAACAGAAAAGACAATCAGACCATGAAACTTCAAAATCGTTAACATAAGAAGAGAGGAGATATTTCTGGCATGCAAAGATACCTTATTGTTGAAGTTCCAACGACCATTATTTGGGAAGCAGATCTCATTATTACCAACCTTCAACTGTAGTCACAAACACAAAATAAAAAAACTAAAAAATGGCTTAACCAAAACAAAATGAATTGACCTAAATGCATGAATACACAAATGAAAGGAAGATTCACCTAGGGGGTCTCAAAGATACGACCAGTGACACATGTCAATGTTTTCTATTGAGATGCCAAATTCAGAGAGCAATGGATCTTCATCATAGAGATATGTTCTCATAGCCTGCATAAGTTCTAGCAATGAATATTGTTTTAAGATAAAGAAACGAGACACCATAGAAGTCATAAGAATAACATACATAAGTAACAATTCTTATTCTCTCCTGAGGTTTCTGTCTAGATTTTTCAACCAAAGATGGCATGTGCAATGAAGATAAGGCTTTTTTGTACCGTTGGAGTAAAATCAATGAACAGAGATGGAAAAAGCAAATGCCACATAAGAAACGAATTCATTGTACAACCAAGTAATGAACCAAGTTGCATGGGAAAATGATATTCCTTCAATAGCAGATAATTTGGCCTTTGGCTTTCCCACGTCTAGGCAGAGCATGAATCCTGATTCACTTAGTTGTAAACCTACGATGTTTGGTAAATTACTCATAAATAGTCAAATCAACATTTTCATTGAGAAACTAGAAGAAGATGAGAAAAACAGATTCACAACGTTGAAACCATATAATAGAGCAGCCATTGAGTAGAAGGAGAAGTTTCATTAGATAGAGCACATACAGTTGCTGATTGCACTGCTTCTCGCTCAAACCTATGATCTTAAATTTCCTATTGTTGTGTTTTGCCTTAATCCTCGAATTCTTCAACATCCTCCTAGCTTGTATACTATACAAGGTTGGCAATTACACAAAAAAAAAGAACAAGTTTACTGTATCCTGTTCACCAATTTCTTACCTTGTCTCAGTCAATATTTCGACAGTCTCTTACATTCGGATTCACTAACGGAAAATCAATCACCAGTCCTGGAGTTACAACCATCATCGTGGAAGCATCTTCACATTGAGAAAGAGATAGAAGGCTGAGGGAGCACATCTGACAACTGATCATCAAACTTAAAACAGTAATAATTAATCTCAGGGGATTATCAATGAAACTAGAGTTGTACTCATATGCACTGAAATATCACCCTGAGTGGTACAGAAGCTAGAATGGAAACCTCTAAGGCCACTTACACCTTGTCCAACATCAGTGTAGTTTCTTGAATCATCATGGAAGAACGACTGTCTTACCAAAAGGCAGTTCCTGTAGATAATTAATGTGTTTAGAAAACCATAAACATTGTTGCAACATAAAATTTTCATGAAAATATAATGCTTCATTATAAATGACTGAATATGGAGATATAACAACCTGTTGGCTGCTTGCTGCCTTAAGATTATGTCAAGTACTCTCAGAGGATCTTGAATGCCACCATTATCTGCCTCGGACCCCATTCAGTGCAAGAACTAAGTGTTTTAACGGGATTTTGGCAGCATAGCTTACTTCTATGTTAAAACTCTTCAATCCAGTAGAACACTTTGTCCTCTTATTTTTTGAGGATGGGCTTTCCTGCTCACTGCAATAGTAAGATGACTTATATAATAATAAGTGAAAAGCAAACATATGTAACAATAAGACAAAAACTGTTTTGAATCGTACCCTTTGGCAATATAGTCTTTGAGAACTACAATGAACTCTTGTTTTTCCCCAGTAGAGTTCCAATAGTGTAGAGTCTTGTCACCATCATAGGCAGATGTTTTACCAACAAATACAGAAGAATATGTTTGGTAAAGCTTGTCAAGCAGCTTTCTACCAATTCTCTTTCCTTCGAAAAGCCTATTATCTTCATAAGTAATCGAAACCTAACATTCACATGAACATTTCAACTTTTGCAACATGTAGATGCATAAGACATAGAAATAAGCGGACATAAGAATATAAACATACAGTGTACTAGAAGAAGACTGCATCTGGAACACCAATAGAAACTCTGAAGTGATTTGTCAGCAAAGGTATTTGACGCCCAAGCTTTCCAACTTCCTTTCTACTCACAATAGAGTATTTTGGAAGGTTAGTATTAGGATCCACATGTTGGAGTGGCATCTCAGGCTTCACACTTAATACTAATGGAGGGTGGGGGTAACTGAGGTAATTCAGTTGATTCCTTCACCATGTTGCCCTGAAAGAATCATTTATGATATCATTAGCAAGAGAGACATCTATAATGCTAAAACACTCCAGTAAACTCCTGTAACCTGGATAGATTCTCAAAATGATGAATGCAATACATTCAAACCACCATTAGGATTACTAGACAAGAATATTCATATGTCAAGAATCTTAATGAAAGAAACATGAGGAATAGAATAGTAACCCCTGACGACACTGGTAGACACTAGGCTGACACACCCATCAATAATAGAATAGCAAGACAACTGGCAAAATTGATATTGGGTGACTGCAGTAGACTGGCTGGTGAAGAGAACATACACTAAATATATTAGAATTCATAATCGAGAGTAGCCAAGCATGTTACGAAGAAGGCCTAAGAGAACATCCATGGTAGCGTCAATCTCGCCGTGCACTTTTTCTCGGAAAAATTAAATAGCAGTAAAATTCCCACACGCAATGAAGAACTAAAAAAGAAGCAAGCATAGAACGACGACATCTCCAATATCATAAACAAGCAAGCATCGAGGAGGAGACTAAAAAAGTTCATTGTCTAGTAGCGATAGGAAAACAATCATCGGGAAGTTGAGAGACGCAGCACGCAGAGGGAAAGAGATATATATATCTAGATCCAAACATTCCTAATAAGAGTGTACAGTCAAAACCACAATAATCCAACAAACAGGCGCATGTACAAAAATCGATTGTCAAAACTGCCTTTCGAAGCTTGCCGAGGCGAATCTGAAAACTCTAAACACGACCAGCTTCTAAAAAACGAAGCGAGAAGCACATATTCGAAGCTGGTTACAAAATGAAACTTCAACCCAAACATGCAAACATATAGGTATATCTATCCATAAAGAAGAAGCACAGTCGACTAAACACTCAAAGCCATGAGCGCCAGAGAAGAGAAATGCAACAAAACAGAAACCGAGCTCGATAATATCTCCATTCAGTAAGAGCTCATGCTGGAGAAAAAACATAGCAAAAACGAGAGAATTGAAGTATATAGAGTGCCGAAAGACTAAAACGATTTCAAACAAACAATATATTCAAATGGAAATGACGAGAACAATGCAGCAAAACAGAAATTGAAATCGAGGAATTCTCCGCTCGCTAAGAGCTCTTCCATGACCAAACACAGCAGAAACGGGAGAATTGAAGCACAAGAGTGCTCGATTCCAAGCAAACAGTATTTATGATGAGCCAGCTGAAATGAGTAAGAAGGAGAAGAAGATGATAGGAGGCATACCAAACAGAGAGTTGGATTTCTAGGGTTTCCTTTTGTTTTTTGCTGGAGAAACTAGATGACAA
The DNA here is from genome assembly GCA_946122785.1 of Linum tenue. NCBI lineage: Eukaryota > Viridiplantae > Streptophyta > Magnoliopsida > Malpighiales > Linaceae > Linum > Linum tenue. The sequence goes on along the minus strand of CAMGYJ010000010.1, from coordinate 28,432,970 downwards.
TCGAAGTTTTATCCTCTGCTCTCTCGTTGCTCTGAGCCTCTGACGAGCTCAGAGAAAAAAGAGGGAGTAATGAGGGAAAGAGAACAGGCGCACTGAACAGTTTTTGGGGACAAATTCTCCCACTATTCATATTTAGCATCCCTGTTGAAACGCGAGGAGACTCGTGAGCCTTGAGAGGAGGGAGAGGGATTTCAGGCTGTATGAGGGTCCATGGGCTACATGCGTGGTTTCCATTCATCTCAATTGCTGATCTAGATCAGTTGATTAGGATGCCAGGACTCCAAAACTTTTACCGTATTAGTAAGGGTGTGTAACGATTTGATTTGAGTTTGAACGCACCGGATCAAATTGGCATTTGAACCAGATCATATAGAACCGTAGATAATTCGGTCGGATTCTTGGCCCCATGAATTTTATATACACAATTTTTTTTTGACCAAATTGATATTTGAATTGAACGAAATAGGTCTGAATGCAATAATTGTCTGACCATTGAGTTTATGATGACAGTCACTATTGAACTGCGGTTCTCATACTAATTGGCATAGTTAGCATCGGAAAAACCAAGTTAATCAAATCTGGTTTGACCGGACCGGATCGCTTCCCAGCCTACTGGTGACACACAAATCAACAGTAGTGTGGGAGACCGTCCACAACCTTCACCCTGTATACAAAGTGTCTCACACATAGAGTAAGAAAATAAATACCTAACAGATTCACAAGCCATCAAAGATGGCCGACGTTGGCAGTGGAGAGCTCAAATACTAGATGTCTCTAGACGCTTACATCAAGTTCATCGTCCACACCCTCAAGCACAAAACCTCCACTGGCAACAGTGTCTTGCTCGATAATGTTTCTCCTCAGAATGAAAACCTCGTCGAGATAAAAATATCATCCCTCTCATCCCCAATCACATCAACCTCTTCCCTCCTCTCGAATAAATGTATATATGACAAACAATAAGAAATCAACTGGTTGAATTCATGTCTCGACCATAGGTCACATGAGTTAAATTCTCTTCCAATTATAGGTCAGACATGTTGAATTCCCATTTCAATCTCGTATCTTACGAGACTTCGACCCTCCATCCACTACAGGGCGACAAAAACTCAACCCATCAGTGGTCATGGTGTAATGTGTTTTTACATGGAAAGAATATTTGAATTTTTTATTAAGATTTTAGACTTAAAAAAAACTTAAAAAATGAAATCTATCTTCTAATTTTGGGGGATAAAGAGTGTTAATGCAAGTTCTCTCTATTCTTTTTCTCTCTGCAAACACGACTGCTTTTTTGTTTCGCCGTCGGTGGCTATGGCCGCTCCGCCTGCTAAAGAAGGGCTCTTAGGCTTAGGGCAGGTATTCGTCGCGGCGAAGGCAATTGATTTAGTTTTATACAACAAGAAGTGTCTAATGGAGTGTTTCTTCTTCCTATAGATTTGCGGGAAGCTGGAGCTTTACGGTGGAGGGATACCCTAGTGGGTCAATTATTGTCTGATCCACCGGATCTGAGTTAAATCAAGCATGAAAAAATCATCTGTGGGGGAGATAAGGACCGATTCATGTCTTGAGGTTTGGTAATTCAATGTTTCTCTTTCAGTTCTAGTGGTGATGAGTACTTGGGTATTCGAAGGGGGTCCATGGAACTGTCAGAACATTCCTGTTTCTGCAATAGTGGTCACCTTGAATTCAGGCACTGGATGTGAACCTATCATTCTTGCCGATCTGGGTTTGAGTTTGGGGTATTCCATTCGAGTATCATACATTAGATGGGTTAAGTAGGATTGCTAGTGCTTTTGGGAATCCTCTCTGGATGGATCAAGTGACAAAGTTGGGTATTCATATAGGGATAGCTGAGTTTTGCTTCCAGTTGCAAGTTGATGGTGGCTTCGAGGACGATATTCGTGTTCAACCCCAAGGTAATACTGCCTTTTCTCTCTCGGTCGAATACTTGAGGCTTCCTCCTAGGTGCTTGTAGTGTCGGGTATTTGGGCATGATATTGGGTAGGGGTGTTCAAACGGATTGGTTACCGTGGTAACCATATTAACCGATAGCATTCGGTTAATTTGGATAATTGGCTTGATTTGGTTAAATAATTTAGCTTATTTAGTTTAGGTGGTTTGGTTTGGTTTCAACACTGCTAATCAATGAAACCAATTAACAAATTAATGATACACCTAATATACAAAATTATTTATACTTCCATGCAACCAGCCAAACCGAATTTTCGTGATTCGCTATTTTATTTCCATTTGCACAACAAACCAAAACATTATGGGTCAAAAATTAAATGGGTCTGCCTATTTACTAAACCAAAACATTTCGGACAACTACTAGACTTTAGGATTACGTACAATACCATGACAACCACCTCAAACTATGTATAGTTTAAGTGTTTTGTAGAAGAGCTTTAACTTCCTGATGAGTGGTATTGGTATGTATTTATGTTAAAGGGTTTGTTGTAAGCTAACTATAATAGGTGTAGATATGATGAATGATGTATTAACTCGAATGATGATGAGAATTAGGGCTGGAAGTTTGGTACCAGTATTTGGGATATACCGAATACCGTATCGAATTTGTCTATATTTGGTATTACCTAATACATGTATTATTTCTTGGGATTGAGATTCAATTTTAATTGTTATGCGGTATTAGGGATTACGGGATTGGGATCGGTATATACCGAAATATAAGTCAGTGTGTATTTTATCCTCTCAACTAGACCCTCTCATTCACTACTACACGACCCTCAACCACCAATCTCTTGTTATTTTGATAACACCAAAAAGCAAACACTAGTATTAGTCTTCTCTCAACCTCCAATTCGTCAAATTAAAGATTACCAAGAACAAAAACTTGAGATGTCACCTCTCCTCCATTCTCTTATCCATATCCTAGCTCTAGTCAAACTCAAGACTCTTTGCTTAGTCTCTTTGTCCTATTTTAAACAATCAAATCTAATTCATATATTTAATTATTAATTGCAAAGGTAATTAATTTCATATTCGATAATACCGATTGGGATACTGAAATATTTAGGGATTGAGATTTGGATACCGAAATTATATAGGGATTGAGATTGGGATTGATTTTAGGGAGTAATTCGATATTTGGGATTTCGGTATTTGGTATTGGGATACCGACATCGTACCGATTTTCACTCCTAATGATAATCATGGATTGTTAGTCTTATTATTATTGCTTATATATAATGATAGTTTATGATAGTAACGACATATGATTATGTTTTATTCATTAACAAGATAATTGTTTTCATGTAATGTAATATGTTATTTGGTTATCTGATTAACCAAACCATTTAAACTTTGGTTTGGTTAATTTGGTTTCCGTGTTAACTTGGACGGTTTGGTTAGGACATTTTATTTCATGTTCAATGAAATTTAGGCTTAATTGGTTTGGTTATTACCATGGTAACCATTTGAACACCCCTAATATTGGGCATGGTTCTGACTATATGGTTGAGGGGGATGCTTCTTGGGCTCCAAGAGATGTCATCAAGGCTGTTTATTGGAATTTGACTATTGGGAGTGGAGATCTTTCAGCGGTGATTGTTACTCATAACTCTCCTCTCAGTGTGGTTTTCACGGAAGGAAAATCCTTCTCACGGGGTTTTAGGGTGGTTGCCAAGGAGTTGTGATTGTACTTGAACACAACATCCACCAGTGATACTAATGAGGTGATTTTACCAAATGGACATTCTCTTTGGGAGAAAGCTGACATGGAGGGTATTGATAAGCTTGTTGCTATTATTGAACAATCGGGTAAGAATGGTTATTAGAAGTCTGGTCAAAAGTCTAAATAAATTTCCCAAAAAAGGGAGAGGGAGAAGTAAGCATAGATGATAATATTGTCCTTGAACATCAGGGATTTCAATACCCCTAAAAACATGGGTATATATATAAGCTACATAAATTTCAGGTTGATTTAGTTGCGATTTTGGAAACTCGAGTTACACTTAAGAATTTTTGCAAGTATAGTTAAAGGTCAATTTGGTGACTGAGAACATATGGACAACTACTAGCTTCTGGTTGTTTGTGGCTATTTTGGATGAATGGGTTGAATGTCTCTTTATTGGAGTTAAGGGGACATTATCTTCATTTGAAGGTTCTACGAGGTGTTGAGGAGTTAGTAGTTACATCAGTTTATAATCCCAACAAAATAGTATAGATGGTCCAACTGTACAAGAATCTATCTGTTTGTAACTATCAAGGTTGTCAACCCGCGGGTTGACCCGGACCCGGTCGAGCTAGTGGGTCAAGGGTTAATGGGTCAACCGTTTTAGCCCGGTTTGGCCCGGAAATATAGAAAGAGTCATTATATTGTATTTATCCTCATAAATTATATCAAATCTTATCTAACATATGAGTTATAACACATAATATTACACCAAAATAACATATCGTACTTAGATCCAACATATAGTGAAAATTCACACACACTTATATAACATAAATATTCAAATGTTCAACTTAGTATTCCAAAGATTGAGTTAGGCGAAAAGAAAAATTGGAAAATAGGCGCATTTCGCAAACTAAAGAAAAAAATGATACAATTTGACCTCCAACCCGGTACTTTATAGCGGTCGGCCCGGTGGGTGCGTGCGGCCCGTTTTTTTCATCGGGTCAGGGTCAAATTGGGTCGACCCGTGGGTCAACCCGCGGGTTGACAACCTTGGTAACTATCAACACTTGTCTTGGATGGTATTGGGAGATTTCAATTTTATTGCAGAAATTAATGATGCTTCTAACACGATGTCTATGACACAGAGTCTTGAATTTTTTAAGGGTGTATTGAAGATATGCAATTTATTAAAGTTGCAGGATCATGCTACACTTGGTGGAATAAGTAAGAGAATAATCCAATCGCCATGTGTATTTATAGGATTTTGGTGAATGACCCTTGGTTTGCTATGCAAAAACAATCAACCCTAAAGTCTCAGACCATTATGGGATACTTGTTAACACTTGTTTTCGAACGAGATTTTGTGTGTGTTTGATGTTAATGTTTTGCACGTTGACTTATTGAAAAACGACAATAATACGGTTCACACATTTCTTGAGAAAATTATTAGTACCACTACGTATGTTTCACATTATAGCTCCTTGAAGAAAGAAAGAACTCGAAGAACTCCTCGCCATAGGTTGGAAAACCTTCCTATTGTGCAAGGTTGCCGGTGATCATCCACCTTGCGAAAGGTATTGGCTCGAATTACATGCGCCCACAAGCTATCCGACTTCGCTAAGAGGCACCAGGCGATCTTCAACATAAAAGTCTCGTTCGTTCTTGTTGCACTTCGATGGTAGAGTCCACCTTCCTCTTTCAGGCGATCGATAATGAAGTTTAGGGTGCCAAATTAAAATTTATAAATATTAAAGTGTAACGTCTTCCACTTTTTATTAATATATTATTATTAATATCAATTAATTTTATTTCATATCGACGGTTACCTAATTATTTATTGTGATTGTGATAAGTTCCTAACTATTTTTCTTAATTCAAAATTGATGACAGATTAGACTATGCGCATATCAGACTTGCAAACGGAACAACAAAAGAAAGAGGAGAACGGAGAGGAGAAAAGAAGGAAAAAGAAAGCGAAGAGAAGAGATTGAAGGTGGGTCCCAAACAGCTCCGAGCAAAACGAAATATCACGTGTACCATTCTCGCCCTCATAAACTTCCCCCAATCAGGTCCCACTCTCACCTCCATTCCCCTCTTCCCCTTACTCCTTCTCCTTCCTCTCTTTCCCCTGGCCTGAGCCCGACCGCTCCTTTTCCCCTCTTCCATTTCCATCTCTGCAAAAACTCCACGCCTTCCTTCCCAGTTCACACATTACCGGAAACGGCGAAATCCGAGTGTACTGCACCGAGATGAAAGAGGCATCGAGCGGCGCGGTGTGTCCGGATGTAAAGCCGGAGGCGAGAGCATCCTCATCCTCCGCCGCCGCCGCAACAACAACACTAGCAGCACCGCCGTCTCCGGAGCCGTCCTACCCGGCCGCCGCAGCAACGAGGGCGTCGATCGAGGCTGGAGTCTCGGAGGTGGATAAGGATTTGCTGTGCCCGATTTGCATGCAGATTATCAAGGACGCCTTCCTCACCGCCTGCGGCCACAGCTTCTGCCACATGTGCATCATCACTCACCTCCGGAACAAGAGCGATTGCCCTTGCTGCGGCCATTACCTCACCAGCAATCAGCTCTTCCCTAATTTCCTGCTTCAGAAGGTGCCTTCTAATTTACTTCGATGTTACTGCTACTGGATAGAGGATTTTTTTATTTTCCTCGAGAAGTTAGAATTAGGTGTGTTTTGATTCTCACTGGCGATAATTTTTTTGAATCGTAGTTGAAATTGTAATCCATTTAGGACAATGCAGCTCATTTGTTTGTGCGCTTTCTCTTCAATTTTGTAGCTACTGAAGAAAGCTTCCGCTAGTCAATTGTCCAAGAATGCGAGCCCGGTGGAGAAATTTCGGCAGGCTTTGCAACAGGTTGGCTATACTGTTATCAGCATGAGTTGCTTTTGTTGCTCTACTTGCGTACTTGTAGTTTGAGTTTCATCCTCCCCTAAATTTGGGCACATTATTGAATGGAATCTGCTATTGAATATGATGTAGCTTAATTGGACTGTGGAATGTTTGTGTGAGTTGCCATATGTTTGAGTATTTCTTGAAACGTATTAGTACGATGAGTGAGGAAAGATTAGGGACAAGCCATATTAAGGAGGCTGAGGGGAGAAGCTCTTGAGATAGGGTGCAAAAAGGGAGGGTAATCGGATTCTTAGTGATCAGACTTCTAGCAAGATACAGATACGATGATTGTCGTATGCTAACCCTCATAGCAGCATGTGGACGTACCAGCTTTTTCTAATGTTGTTTTGGCCTACAGAATTGAATCTTCTCCAATCATGGGGACTTTGCGATGATGTATTCTTGTGATAATTTTTCCAGGGATGTGAAGTTTCAATTAAGGAGCTGGACTCTCTTTTGTCTCTCCTTGCCGAAAAGAAGAGGAAAATGGAACAAGAAGAAGCTGAGAGAAACATGCAAGTACTGCTAGATTTCCTGCACTACTTGCGGAAGCAGAAAGTTGATGAATTAAATGAGGTTTGTTTCATGTACTTCATACCATTGAACCTGTCACAGGCCCCTTGTCCTGAATTTCCCTTCTGCCTATTTAGATTGGTCATAGTAATTGCAAGTTGTATCCTGTGCATGTTTGATGGCTTTTGACTGAGCAATCTTAAAATACTCATGTAGATCCGAACCGACCTTCAGTATATTAAGGAAGACATCGATGCAGTTGAGAGGCACAGGGTTGATTTGTATCGTGCTAGAGACAGGTACTCAATGAAGCTGCGCATGCTTGATGATCCCATGGCAGGAAAACCCTGGTCTTCAACCATAGATAGGAACCATGGTAGCATGATGAGCAGCTCGTTTAGTTCAAGAGGTGGCATGGCCATAGGCGATCTGGCAACCAAGAAAACAGAGGGGAAGTCTCAACTAAGTTCTCAGGGATTTCAGAGGAAGGATAATTTAGGTGGCTCTGACATTCAACATAATCAGTCAGGGTTGTCTGTGATGAGGAAGAAACGGGTCCATACACAGGTAACTTCTATTATAATATGCTTATTCTAGTTACATGAATGTAATGATGTCATGGCAAGGATTTTATCTGGTGTGTGGATGGCATGTAAAGGGAACTGATAAGTAGAATTATTTTGGATTTATAAGTCTCCATGGGTCTTCTATCATGGTGTTATGAGGGCCCAGTAGCTCTGGATGTGTTTGTTGTGATTGCTATGCTGATTTTATGGCCATGCCAGAATTTGTTTGAAGTAAGGAATAAACCATAATGGATCAGAGAAACTATCTGTTGATGTATCTTCATAAATACTCGTATGTTTTTTAAGATTTTGGAGGTGATAATATAGTTGTTAAGGATCTCGGACCATTGATTTACTTTTGCACATGCTAAAATCTTATGAAGCCTGTTTGCAGGAATTCACTATCTTTAACTTCTCTATCTGCAGTTTAATGAGCTGCAAGAATGTTATCTCCAAAAGCGTCGCCAATTTTCAGATCATCCTCCAAACGTTCAAGAGAGAGATAAGAATATCATACAAAGAGAGGGCTATACTGCTGGTCTCCAAGAATTTCAATCAGTTCTCAGTACCTTCACCCAGTACAGGTAACAATTTCAGTCTGTGTGTTCCATTTCTGATTGACTTTCTGCTTGAAAATTGATGTTGGCTCCTTAACTTTTTCTTGGTTTTCCTGATGCAGTCGGTTAAGGGTTGTTGCTGAGCTCAGACATGAGGATATCTTTCACTCAGTGAACATAGTATCAAGGTGAGTAGCTGGGTTGACCCATTAATTGAGTAGTTTGTTGTGGTAACTATTGCTGCTTGAAACATTCATGAAAGGTTATAGCTTTTTTCTTGAGGATTCTTACTAAACCCTTGGCAACTTTCTCGGTTAGCATGTTTTAATGTAAAAGCATATTGAATTTCGTCATTATAGAACATGAACTTATTGAGCCTTCCTTTTCCTTTACCCCAATCACCATTATAACTTAGCCCTGGTTCTGACAAATATGGATGTTGAAAGTATTAATCCTAGGTAGCCTGGCTTGATTTACACTAGGAGGAAGGAAGCACATGATTTGGTGTGATGTGCTTGTGCATGTTAGTATATCTGTTAATCAAAGGAAGGAAGGTTAGAATGGCAGATTCTAAGTATTTGGCGGGTTTATCTCTTTCCTCTTTTTAAGTATTGGCTAAATGGCTGATATTAGAAAATGAATGGTTATGTTAAACACCTAGAATTCTGTTTCCATGTAGTTAAACTGTGTTTGATTTAGAGATATTCATGTCATTGGTCGAGTAAAGGTTGGTTGAATTGGTAAATATACTCGAAAACTAACCGATTTTTTTGGGATTGCAGCATAGAATTTGATCGCGATGATGAGTTGTTTGCCACAGCTGGAGTTTCTAGACGAATTAAAGTTTTCGATTTCTCTTCTGTAAGAAAGCAATCTCATGGCTTTTTTTTTTTTTTTTTTTGTGTTTTATTCTTGTAGTTATAGTGTTTTAGATTGAGCCAACCTGAAGGCAGAATTAAGTATTATAAACAGCTGGTAGTTTTTACGATTCTCAAGTATTTTGTGGCCAGTCAAACTGCAAAGCCAACAGGGATGTATAAGTGGGGCGGGGATTTGATGATGGTTTCTTACCTACTTTGGTTGTTTTGGATTTTCTTGTACTTCAAAGAGATTCTTGTTTGCTAGTATTTTCCGGCATCTTATCCTTTTTCTATTCGCCTGTCTTATAGGTTTTAAATGAACCTGCAGACGTGCACTGCCCTGTTGTGGAGATGTCAACGCGCTCCAAGCTAAGCTGCTTGAGTTGGAACAAGTATGCCAAGAACCATATAGCTAGTAGTGATTATGAGGGAATAGTAACCGTTTGGGATGTGACAACTAGGCAGGTACTGGCATTTCGATTGTATTGCTAGTAAGACATGACTAGCTAGTTATGCACCACAATTTTTGCATAACAGTATTGGTTGCCTCTTAACAGAGTGTAATGGAATATGAAGAGCATGAAAAACGTGCATGGAGTGTTGATTTTTCTCGCACCGAGCCTTCAATGCTTGTTTCTGGCAGCGATGATTGCAAGGTAAAAAAAATACTGTGTTTCCTTAATTTAGCTTGGTCATATGCTTTCTTCTGATGTTCGGTAGTCGCTTTTTATCTTTGTTCTTGCAAGCTGGGATTCTTGGAAGGAATAATGCTGAATATTTTGCTCTTTATGAATAATATAATGGCATTATTTGCAAGTTGTTCCCTTGAGATTATTCGGGAACAGTCTTGTATTTGATCCCCTGCTTATACTGGTTATCTTAACTTCTATGTGACATAATTTACTAACGATGGTTAGATAAGAGACTGAGGAAAGTTTTCTCTCCTCAAATCTCTGAGCAAATATTTGGGGAATAGTGGGGAGATTGTGATGTTTAACATGGCCAAGTCAAAGTTTTAAACAATAGAAATGGGGATTGGTGAATTGAAACTTTTAGCGACCGGTGGTGGTGGACTGCGTCGACCAACTAGCAGAATTTATTTCCCCTCCAGCAGCGATCAACTTGGTATTACCTTGTTTGAAGTGCTTGCCTGTAATGAATATGAGCTGCGTAGATATTGGCTAAGAGGGTCCTGGTTGGACTTCAAAGGAGATTAACTGTGGCAGATGCCTCCCTCAAGTGAAAGATATTGTTGATTTCTTCTGGCTGCTATTTGAAGTTATGAAAGTTGGCCTTGATGATGGTGGTGATATTAGTGTAGATACTCGAGTGGGCCATTTGCTTACCATGTGAAATGTTATGCACCTGTATCAAGCTTGTCTGCTGATTTTGAATAATTGCCAAGAAAATGGGATCTACATATATATCTACCTGATTACCTGGGTTGTGGTAGGGCTTAGAATTGTAACAGTCTAACAGATGAATTGTGATGGGAAAATAGTCCTGTAGTCCAAGGTCTTCGTGGTACAGGTTTCATCTATGGCGTTGATGGGGGTAACATGGTGGTTCATTGTCAATTTGTCAGCTAACTGGACTTTTATGTAACAGGTTAAAGTTTGGTGCACAAATCAAGAAGCTAGTGTTCTCAATATTGATATGAAGGCAAACATCTGTTGTGTCAAGTATAATCCTGGATCAAGCAATTTCATTGCAGTACGTATCCTTTTTGTTGGCTAAAACTGCAGTACCTTGTAGCATCCTCTCTATATGTGGCTCCATTTTCAACAATTGATTCTTTTTTATTTTATTTTATAAAGAACAATTGTTAACAGAGAAGGTTGGTTGCCACTTATGGAGGGATGGCTAGTTTCAATATCAAATAATAGTTAGCGTATTGCTTGCTTATCCTGACATGCATTTTTTTGGGTTTATTTAGGTTGGATCGGCAGACCATCACATCCATTACTATGATTTAAGAAATATCAGCCAGCCACTCCATGTGTTTAGCGGGCATAAGAAAGCCGTTTCTTATGTCAAATTCTTGTCAAACAACGAGCTTGCTTCAGCATCTACTGACAGCACACTAAGGTTATGGGATGTTCAGGACAATGTTCCGGTAAGTGTTAACATTTTAATTCGAGAACAAGACTTCATGCTTCAGTTTGTTTTCGCGTTGTTTTATCTATGTTTCTTTTCTTCTTGAACTTCAATCTTGAGCTTTCTTTCTCCCTCTGCAAGCAAGTTTCCTGATATGCCTTTATGATTTAACCGTTAGAATCTGAAACGGTACCAAAATTATCTTCTGCTTACAATGCGGCAGGTAGCTGCAATTATATATAACGTTCGTAACAGAGAAATCAACACTGCGTCTTTACTAAATCTAAAAAAAACCTATTTTCTGTTCTATTGACTCCTTGTTTAACAACTATTAAGTATTGTTAGTATGTCACCGTGCTGTAGGCACGCCCTGGCTGGCTTTACATGCTTGGCAGTTGGCAGCCATTTAGTCGTGTCTTTCGGTAAAATATTCGAGGGTAAATGGGCCTTTTTTTCTTTTATCTCTGTGCTCTGCCATTTTAACAAAAGGGTTCCTGAACCATGGATTTTGACAAATAAGTCACTGAAATCATTGTGTTGTTGATAGATAGTGCTGCAGATAAATTTTTGTTACCACATCTGTTCTTTCATTTGAGTCATCCAGTATGTACTTAGGAAGCATGAGCTGGTCCTTTCTGTAAAGAATAACCGAGTGATTAAAAATAGATAGCCAACTAGTACTATGACTTATTTGTTAAAATTACAGTGCATAAATGTGTTTGTGAAAATGACCTAGCATAACAGTAAGCAATTCCACTTCCTAATATTTTATTCAACTAGGGTTCGTGAAAAGAGTGTGTTGAGGTTTTCCTATTTCAATCTTTGCAGGTTCGTACATTCAGGGGCCACACCAACGAAAAGAATTTTGTTGGCCTCACAGTGAACAGCGAGTACATTGCATGCGGCAGCGAGTCAAACGACGTCTTTGTTTACCACAAGGTTAGCCGTCTCTAAGACCAGAAGAGCATATAATATACAAATAGCTTACCCTTTTAAAACATGCCTTGCTTGCTCTCTCGAGCCAAAAATAGTAAGTGTCATGAAATCATAACCTCGAAATCTGATTTCGCAGGAAATTTCCAAACCCGTGACATCTCATCGATTCGGTTCGTCCGAAATGGATGACCCCGATGAGGACGCAGGATCTTACTTCATTAGCGCCGTGTGCTGGAAAAGTGATAGTCCGACGATGTTGACCGCGAATAGTCAAGGTACGATCAAAGTACTAGTTCTTGGCGCTTGAAATGGTCTCGCGATTGAACGGCAAAGAATTGTGTAAGAGAGCGGCAGCAGTATTTGCTCATTTGTATATAACTTATTAGAGAGGTGTGTATGGAGCCGAGATATAGCTCGCTGGGTGGAGCCACGATTCTTTTTCTGTGGTCAGTGAAAGCATAAATTATCAAAGCCTTAAAAGTTCAAATTATATATTATAGCTTGATTAGTAGTCCGAATATACCGATTTGCCGCCATGGGAATTCCTGTTATTCTATATTGGGCCCATCTCCAACCCACAACCAGTTCAGTACTCAAAGCCCAATTAAAGTGGCGAAATGTTGGATCTCGCAAGGCGGCAAGTGATGCAATTATGCATCTCAGTATTGGGTAGTGGAATGAGATTGTAATACTTCTTACCGACGAGTGGTCGACAACTCCAAACTCCGCCTCGTCCCAAATTGTCGAATTCAACTCCGAGGCTTTGAAATCACAATACTTGATTCGTCAACTTTAGGAGATAGTTTAAGAACATCTAAGAGGGATGAGCACAAATGTCAATGGAAGTCTGGTGGCAGTTTATGATTCTTGCAATCACAAGCGAACGGCACATACTTCCTATTGCTAGTCATAGAGTAAAGGAGTATGAATATCACCTCCACTTCCTGAACAATTTAAGAAATAAGAACCAAACAATTCATTCAAATATAGTTATCTCATTGCATATATACACCGGGTTATAACGAAGAAGAAAAATACAACTCACATGGTACATTGTATCCATGGATAGGAAAAAAAAAAAAAGAATTTACACAATGTGATTCACCAAACCTCTGAAGGTTAGTGAGTCAAGCTCATGAGGGATACAAAGCGCAAAAAAATAAAGATAATCAATCTTCCTATCTTAAACGAATTGGAGAAAAAAAAGAAAACGCAAGCAGCTCAGGACCTTCCTCGTTTCGTTCTCGGACTTGCAAGGTCAAGAAAAATGGAGCCGCGCTTATTAAACCCGAAGAAATGAAAAAATTTTGCAAGAAGAATAAGCTCAGGAGAGATATCGTCGCACCATCTAAATCGTCGTCCTACTTCCACGCCCCAACCCGCCACCATCCCAGCTGCTGCCACGGCCTCCACGGTCATGATCATCATCTCCATCACGAAATCCATCTTCCATCGCAGCAGAGCCAAGTGCTTCAACAGAAACAAGAACTAGCTGCTGATTATTGGCCATTTGACAGATGAGGGAGGAGAGCAATATGTGGTGTGGTGTGTACTGCTTATAACGGTGGAGAGAAAGGTCCTGACCTCTAGGGTTTTTCTTTCTTTAGCTGAACAGTTCCGTGAAAGGTGATGGTGAGGGTTGTGGGTGGTAATGGCAGTGTTTATATAGGCTGAGAGAAAGGAGGAAGGAAGGACTGTGTGTGGTGGGAACTTTGAAGGTTGAATTTAAGGGTGAGGGTATAAATTATAATTGCCTGTTTGATACCAAGAAATAATATATAGATAAAAAGAAGAAGGGGGAAAAAAAAAAGAAAAAGAGAAGAGGGTTATTTTTGTAATGTCATTTTCTGGAAAAGGGATGGGGGGCAAGATGGATGTGGAAGAATTGCAGGGCCATATCCCATCCCCTACTCCTACTTCAGTTCTTCCAGGTTTGGCCAATTGGCCATTTCTTCTGAAAAAGAAAAAAAGAATGAAATCTGTAAATTTGCATGCATTATATAAAAAACATACAATACCAATTCAAGTCAAAGTACAGGCCTGCTTTCTGCTGGCCATTACCCTATAGCCCTATCATCTTGCTGGTCGTGAGGACACCATTTTTGATGATTTCCTTTTCCTTTCCTTTCCTTGCCTGGCTGTGCCAGCAAATCTCTAAGCAGGCCATTGAGGGCTGATTAAGGTCTTAATTATTATTAAAATGAGCTATAATGACGATGAAGGGACAACTGGGTTAAGCAAGGATGGTTCTTGGTTTGTTTGACTGTTCCACGTGTTGGCATGTTGTTAATTAGGCTTTTGGCTGTTACTAATATAATCATGGAGCGATTAAGTTGTAAGGATAATATTAGTTTTTTGTGTGCAATCTGATGAGATGGAAGAAGAATATATAAAAATAAAACAAGGAAATGTGTTTTTGTGTGCAGAAGCAAAATGGAGGGAGGGTAGCTGGGTTCTGCTTCTGGTTGTGCTTTGTGATTATGCCTTTGTCAGTGGTCCATTCTGATAACACATTACACAAGCAAACCCCATCCATTTGCCGATATTATGATACACTTCACTATTCAAATTCATCACTCTCTCTCTCTCTCTGCCTCTCTATGAAACTTCAACAGTGTCACAGGAAAATAACCAAATTGGAAAGTGAAACTCTACCCAAGGGGAAAATTTTCTATAAATAATTAAATTGATTGACAGGAAAAAAAGTGGTCATTACTCATTCATAGTTAAAAAAATTTCTTTAGATTGCAGAGTTAACTTGTCCGGACGTGCACCACATAATAAATTACCTAACCTGTCACGACGAAGATACCCACTCAGCCTTGCCCCATCATCATTCCTACATTCAAGCCAATATTAAGAGCAGTGTACATAAAAGGGTGATGAGTTTTTTTGTGCAGTGCAAGCAAGGTATAAAGTATAAACTATTCAAAAGATAAAACCATGCTAATTAGTAATGGAGTTGAGAATTGGACAACAAAATTGAATGAGATTCTGAGAGAGAGGCTTTGGTGACAGACAAGTGTTATTAATAAGAGCATTTAAAGGCTTTTGTCATGACTCATGATACAGGGCAGAGCAGAGAGTAGTGTGTGGAAGTGAGTTTTGTGTTTGTGTGGACTGTGGCCCTTTTTTTGACACTGTAAAATCTTTCCCCATTCAAGCAAAATTTTGCTGTGCCCACCAATCCAAAACCATCTCCATCTTGCATCCTCTTTCTTTGTCTCATCCTCTCTCTCTCTCTCTCTCTACCACTACCCATGAAGAAGAGAGTAGTAGTAAACAGTAAACCCTAAACAGGGTCAGAACTCAGAAGGGCAGAGAGAGGGAAAGACTGGGAGAAAGAGAAGTAACATAAACAAAGCCCTAGGGATTTGACTACAAAGGGACACTTTATTTGCCTCCTTTCTTCTTTCTTCCTCATTGACTATTTTGCTCTCTTGTCCTTTGACATAATATTTAGAAAAAAGTAAATAATCCTTTGCCAGAAAGAATCATACAAAAGAAAAAACCAAATGGGCAAATCTCCTCAAAAGAGCAAACCCTAATTCCCATGTCTTATGTAATAATTACTCCCCATGTTTGCATTGCAGCATTCAGAATGGAGAGGAGAGCCAAAAGCAAGAGAGGTCCTTTCCTTTCCTTTCCCTTCCTTCTTCCTTCTCTGCCATTGTTGTGTCACTCTCAACATGGGTCCTCTTATTCAATGCCTTCCTTCTTCCCCTCTTCTCTTATTCCTTCATTTTTGTTAATGGTTCTTGCCTCGGTAAAAGTCTTCGCAAGTGTAAGTGCGGCCACAGCATGTATAGTCTTGTGTTACATTACATGCAAGGTAATCATTATATTCGATTGATGATAATTACTAATCTTGTTAGTATTTTGTGAAAGAGATAAATTTCGTGTGAGAGTTTACGGAATCGTGATTGCGGGAGTGAGGTTATTTTGTAGAACGAAGGATATTGTAATTAAATTCTTTGTGTTTAAGAACTTCATGCAACCAATGATCATTACCAATTACAAGGCCATGATTGGTCGCTTTCGACTTCTGAACAAAAAACTTATAGGACTTAATTTAGATCTTATGGATACATGTGTTTGAAGTTCAACACGAGCTATCTTATAAACTCGTTTATCTTTTCTATTTTGGACTTTTTTTTTAATGTACTTATGACTTAATTGTTCAAAGTTAAAACTGCGTTCTCAGATAGTGTGAACACTCTATTAATGCACATGGATTAAGTCGACACATGTGCATGCAATATGAAATATTATGTTTCAAATTATGTTATGTGTTCGGTACACCCTGAACTAGCTATAACCATGTACAACTTCACGATCGAAGATTAACCTTTGACTTAGATGCCAAAAGAGTTTGCAAATGATGTAAAGAAATTCATTAAATTTACACGGATTAAGTCGATCATGCATATGGAATATGAAATCTTCTATTCAAATTATGTTGTGTGTTTGGTACACCCTGAACTAGCTACAACCACGTACAACCTCACAAACAAAGATTAACCTCTGAACTTGGCACACACAAATGACGTGCATCTAGTAGATAAAAATCAGTCATTTCTTCATGGATTGATCTCTCACATCCACCTTCAACCATCCCATATATGTGTATTTTGATAAAGTACAAAGCACATTAGCCTCAAATTACATCCAACATTCCAACTCTTTTCAACTCCTCTTTTGTTGTATCAATCAATGTGATTAGTAGTATTGTCTGATGATTAAAGAAGGGAACATGGACAGTTTGAGTTTTGTGCCCTGTACTTGCTGTCCCAGTGAATGTTTTTGCCTTTGACAACATTTGGTGTGCCAGCTGCCAATCTAGTTAATTAATTTCACTTCCATTTCCCCAATCTCATGACAGAAAGAGTACTGCCAAACCCTTAAAAAAAAATATACAGCAGTAACATTTTTCCACTATTCTCTGTTGTTTGTTGTGAATTGGAGAGAAGGAAATCTGAAAGAGAAAGAGAGGCAACCAAACCACCCACCAGCAATTAGTGTTCAAGTCATCATTACCTTCTTAACATCATGTATTAAATGTACCCTGACTCCCCTCCATTAGGTCCCCAGCAACAGTAGTCAGCAAGCTGCAGAGCCATTTTAAAAAAGAAATCTACTTTTTTTTAATAGGAATTGCTTTTTTGGAAAACTAATATTTAGGGTTGTTTGTTTGTTTGATTTAGGTGATTGATTTACTACTCAAATTTCACTCGAAAAAGATTTAGAAAATGAGCATTTTCATTGATTTTTTTTAGCAAATTATCTTTTTGGAAAAATAATATATCTAATTATTTTTAGAGATTAACATATATAAATTTTTGAATCTACCCAATAAATAAAAGCCAAATAAGAAAACTTGAAGCCCCATTTCAAATTTCCTGCATCCAGAGTGAAAGTAGGAATGACATTTTGGTCTTCACAATTACTTTTTTTTATTCATTAAAAAGACACTTACTAGGATTCGAACCATGACCACTTTAAAGAAAAGAAAAGATCACACACTAAGCACATTTGTTGTATCTTTTTAAATTAAAAACATATAATCGCCGAGAGGAAAAAACCCTTCCTCCATTTCAAATTCCCTGCTCCAGGAGCGTTTATAGGAAGGGTAGAATAGGGAGTGTCAATTTTTTTCTTTTTCCTCTGTGGAACATGCCAACTTACCGTACAAATGCGGATTTAAACGAGTCCAAGAGTGTCAATTTTTTTCTTTAAGTCATTTTATTTCTCCGTGGTGGTAAAATATATATGAAAAGACAAAAAAATAAGCCTTTTTATTGCTAAAATGAAAAAAATTTAACAATAAACTAATGCATGGATTCTAATGGGCTAACCGCTAATAATAAAATAAAAGAGTTGAATGGGCCTGACCTACACGAGATTTGCCCATCAAGTAAAACAAATGAACATCATGAGTTTGCCATTCTAAAACAAGCTATTTTCTCTAGTATAATATATATTATGCTATTATTTTATATCTTAGTGGCTAAAATATAATGTATTTTAAAATTATTCAATGGTTCAACCTCGACCAACCCAATTAGTCCAATTTTTATCATTTCAATATATATTATGTAATTATTTGATATCATAATGATTAAATTATAGTGTATATTATAGGGAATCGTTTGGTATTTGTAAGTAAAAAACTAAACAGAAAGATCTATTTGGTTATTTTTAACATTAAAACGATCCTAAATATTTTCAGTTTTCTTTCGAAATTCTATAGTTTTATTCCCGAATTAGTGATGTGAAAATGGCGAATTGCAGTCATCTCTTTTCTTTCATCATTTTTTATTTTCAAATAGAAAGTTTAAAAGTAAAAAATAATTTGAGTTTGGCCTGAGTCGGTCAAACAGGCTGAATTTCAAGTTTTGGTCCGTTTTGATCAAGTCTAATTTATATTCACATGGTTTCCTGATACCCGATAAAAATCTCAATCCAAACCAGTTTGGCAGGTGAGTCCGTGTTTACCACCATTTTCTAGGGATATACAGGAACGGTGGTTCCTATCCCAAATTGTGTTGTTCATTCTTGATTTCTTTAGATTTTATCATGGCTTGGCAAAAAACCAGAAAGCACAATGATATGACAAGATGGAAGTTTTATAAAGCAAATTAATAGGCCAACGGGTCGAGTAAAAGCTAGCAACGATTGCGAGATACTCATTTCCCGAAAACCGGCGGGATAAGGAGATTTTTTATTCGATTTTCTGGAATTCGGTTTCTATAAAACTTACTCCACCTCATCATATTACCAGAAACAATATTGTTTCACAAGGTAACAAGTACTTGATTTTGGTTCATAAGGCTGATTTTTTATTCGTTGTATCATTCATGCCTATTTTCTACTAAAATTCACTATTTTTATCACGTGTTTCCCAACAACAAAAAAATTATACAACAATAAGCTATACACCCTATTACATTATCAAATTTCATACCACACCTTCCTCCGGCCAAATGACCTGGGCCACGCTAGTTGTAAAAATTTTGGATAGTTTTTGTGTAAAACCAAAACCTTTTCTTCTTGGGGAACCGTCTTTGTGGTTTGTGTTATCTGAAGTTTAAGAAGTTCTTCTGGTGATTATATAGAGTCGACAAAAATTCTTAATCACAATTATGTGCAAGATTCATATTTTGTATTGAAAATTTTCTTTCGCATACAGACAAATAAGTCATCAAATTTGTAGCAAATTATCTCTTCAATCAGGGTCACTCTTTTTTTAGACTCCATCTTGTTGACATTCCACATGCAACTTTAAATTACTGACTCATATATACTTGTTTAGAGGAGGTCGCTGGTCATCATTTTAATCTCTACCATAATAAAAGTGAGGAGCACTCTTACTCATTAAAATAAATAAAATAAAAAAGCAATAGAAGTTATACCATATCTCCTTTATGGGCTTGGTTTTAGTCTTTTAGATCAATTGAGCTCTCAGTGAGTGAAGATAAGATGCAGCTAAGATATTCTTTTCATTAGGCTGTTTTTGGGTGGAATCTGGGCCTGGTCAAGAGTTCATATTAGGGGTTTCCCAATCTGGTGAAAAGTTCTTGATAAACTTTGACACAGCCTATCAAGTGTCCATATTGATAGAGATTGGGAATAATAATGTGTAAGATAAAGTCCAGGTTAGAGAGCTCATATTAGTCTGTATACTACCAAATATGTCATTTCAAGAATTCATTATTCCGGTAAAGGTGCAAAAGGTCTCAGATTTGAGTCTCGACAAACCCATGACATGATCACCTAGTACTTTTTGTTCTTTTTAAAATTATACTAAGGGGTTGTTTGGGAGTTGTGATTCTTTAAATTGATGTATTGGGACAATTAGTGTATTATCATTTGATGGATTGAATCAATTGATGTATTAGGTAAATATCTTGTTTTGAGGTTTAGATTGTGTTTTTGTTCCAAAGGTAAAAAAGCTAGTATTGAGTGATTGTGAATAATCTCAACAAAAAGTAGAGATTGTAAATCCCTCAATATTGAATAATTGTGGTGGGGCCTCCAAAAAGTAAATGCATGTATTCTAGTTCTATATAAACCAACAAAACGACTTAATCTCACAAATACATGAATTAGATCAATACACCATTTGAAATCACAACTTCCAAACCATCCCTAAATCTAAAGGGATCAACATACGAAATTAGAGTATGAATAATGAATAACATGTAGATATAGGAAATGAATAACATGAAGATATAGGAAGAAAAAATATATATATATAAAGAGAGCTGGTGTCCTGGGATCCGTAATAAGCCCACTAACTGTCGGGCCAAGAACTACATTAACGTGGGCTTTAAGCCCACCAACAGTTTTGAATACAAGATCGCGATATAAAACCCCGCAGGCCCGCCCTTTTCTACACTTGTTCTTTCGATTTGGTTTTCGCTGCTTAAAAAAATGCTTGAAACAAATAGGCTCGTCAACTATGGTCCAGTTACAATGTAGAGCCAGAACAACCCAACCTTACAGTCAACAAATAAAATCATGGCCGGTTTAAAGCAAAGATTAAAATACCGTACCGTATCGGCGGTTCGACTTGAAAAACCTTATATCTGAAACAAAACCAGTAGGAGGTATTTAGCGGTATAATATGGTTGAACCATGATTAAACCACGATTTTAACATAAAATACCCTACCGCTGACTTTTTCGGTACGACCTTCGTTACGGTATTTCAATCTTGGTTTAAAGTACGAATGATGTAATATGAGATTATGAGGGTCCTTGCATGTTAAAAAAAAAACAGAGACAATGAGGGCCTTTGAGGCTTAGTTTGTTTTTTATCAAATTGTTTTGAGATTGTTATAATATTTTTATTTTTTAGAATATATTAATGTATTTTTATGCATATAAATTTAGGAATGGAAATTGGGACGGATGTAGTTATCCGCCCCACATTTTGCGGGTACTCACAAATATAAATTTACAATTATGCTACCTGCATTCCGCACCGTAGTGGTTAGTGAGTAACCACTACTCACTGCGGGTTGGTGCAGGTTGGGTGTGGTTACCCACAAAAATTCATCTTAAGCATGAAGTTGAAGCCGCCACCAACATATTTGTTGTTCGAAACTAAACCATAGTGACATACAACTGTATTGTTTGTGGAGATACAATTTTGTATATCAATTTTGCTCAACGTGGATATTTTTTCTTTTCTAGTTTGGTATTCAACTTTTGTGTCAGGGAGCTGTGATTTCATATTTTACCGGTTAGGGGTGGAATATGACAATTAAATATGGTCTTGTATTTTCTTTCACACAAAAGCAAAAACATAAAGATAAAAGTTACTAAAGGTGCTCACTTTTAATGAATCGATTATTCTCCACTCTCTCGATTATAATGTTTTATAAACTAAAAAAATTCTCACATAAAATTGCTTAGTGTGTATTTGATTTTGGTGGCTACTTTAATTTTTAGTCTCTCAATTTTCACATACTATTATATTAGAAAGTATTATTAGTAAATAAATATAGTTAATGTGGTTATTATAGATTTTGTGGGTTAACCGCGATGGGTAGTGGGTAACCGCTAACCACACAAATTATTATTTTGCTACCCACACCCAACCAACTACCCAGAACTTGTGAGCATGGTAATTCACAATGGGTGTAAATTGGTGGAGGGTTATCCGCAACCTGCAACCCAAACTTCCACCCCTACATAAAATACATATATATGGGTTGTTGATAAAAATAATCATTGAAAATGAACGATTGTACAATCTCAACTTTTAGTTGAGATTTTTATCTTTTTGTCTATTTTATTTATTGAAAGGTAAAAAAAAAATGTACAAGTAACACTTTTGTTAACTGACGCCTTAATAATAGGCGAATTTGCAATAAGACAATTATAATGTCGGCAAAAAATTAAAATAAAATAAAATTGAGATTGTGGTTGGGGACGATAATTTGAACCAGTCCCACTGAGTACTACCCGACTTGGCTTGCAATGGTACAGGAATTACCTGACCATCAATAGTATGGGGCGGGACACGAGTATCTATTTTTGACCCTCTGCTCTGTCCCGCCTCATTATATCTCAATTTCTAACAATATCTCTTCATGCGTAAAATTTTGCTTATTATTTTTTTAAATAATATGTAAGAATAAATCGACCCGTCATGTAACGTATACACTCTGTTATGGGACAATCCAAGTACCACATCGGTTGTACAAGGGAAGGAACCCTTGTATATTAGTGTCCACCAAGTTCATTAGTACGAGGCCTTTTGGGGAGGACACCCAAGAGTAAAACCGTGCGGGCTTGGCCCAAAGCGGACAATATCGTACTAATTGAGCAGCCCGTTTATGACAAGTGGTATCAGAGCCTGGTTCGATGCGGGGCGGTGGACGTCAGTTTGGTGGACCCTCATTCGGTGACCTCGGGATTTGAGATCTGCGTCTGGTTTGGTGGATCCAGGAGACATCCACGTTTGGGCTTGGCGGATGAAAAAGAGTTCCGCGTTTGGGAAGCAGATCAAAGAGAGTTCTGCGTCTGGTAAAGTCCTTGTACCGAGAAGCCCATCGATACAAGGCGTCTGGCGGACCAAGATAATCGCTGAGGAGAGGACACGAAGTTCGTGGTCCTTGGCTTGAGGGGAGGATTGTTATGGGACAATCCAAGTACCACATCGATTGTACAAGGGAAGGAACCCTTGTATATTAGTGTCCACCAAGTTCATTAGTACGAGGCCTTTTGGGGAGGACACCCAAGAGTAAAACCGTGCGGGCTTAGCCCAAAGCGGACAATATCGTACTAATTGAGCAGCCCATTTATGACACACTCAAATATTACTCATCATGACCTAATCTTTGTATGAAACTATTATGGATATTGAGATACCCACGCGTCCACCGTTTGCTATCACTAATTCTGGTGCTATTTTGAGTCTTGTATACGCCGCAGTTATACGACTTTAAATCACATAACTGGAAGACATAATTTTATGGATAGTCAAACCGAAGTGGTCAAAACAAAATTTGATGAACCGGTGATTTATCCACAAAGCGCAACGAAATCCTAGAAAAATAAAACCGAGCAAGAAAATGTCACTGCTAATATCAAGCATTGTCTATTAAATTGTTGAATGGTTTGGCGGCCGGGTTGCATTGCATCCCTTTCAAAAGATAGATGGAACCGGGGCTAGGGGTGTGCACTGTTTCGATCTAGTTCAGATCGGATCAAATTCATCAAATCAAATTTATGAGATAAATAATTATCATCTTAAATATATCATTACTAGCTTATTACCCGACCCGTTGGCCAGATTACTGTATGTTACTCACTTGTGGAATGGGAGAGAAAGCAAGTGAGAGTGAAGGGATTGGGATTCCACTTGATTAGGACCGACCCACTAATCCGATTCTTTCCGGCCCGCCCCAACCTAAAGGGTCAGAAAGAGTCAATAAGAAAATACGAACGGAGAGGATTAGTCATATATCTTGACTCTTCAGAAGTGGGTCAAACACGATCGAGGTTGGGTGAGGGCAATTTTTAGCGCTAAGCAGAGTTCTGGGTTGAATAACTTTACTTAGGCCTAGAAATTGGTGCTGATGCAGACTGCAGCTTTTATTATACCATCATCAATCATCATTGAATTAGTCCTGGGCATCCCTCCCCGTTGTCGGTCTGAATTCTAATGATGGCTTCATTTCTTGCACCAGCCATATCAGCGAGTTGTCATCTCGAGCATGATTTGCCTATGTACAAATGATACAATTAGAGTATGAAACTGAATTCAAAGAGAATTCTATCACATGCCAATAAATACACACATAATAGTTGAAGCTAAGTGAAAGCCATTACTCGCACATCAATTCTCAAAAATTACAGACTAAACAATGGCTAGAATGACACTGAAACTACCAAGAATCATGGATGAAACAACTTGTCAAATTAAATAATCCTTATACTGAAACTACCTTCTAACTTGAAATAAGACATGATCACAGTTCATAGCTCTCTTCTCACTGTGAATTGGTTGCAGCTCATCCTTATCACTGCCTCCCAAGCTCAATTCAAACAGAATAGAGACCGTTATGTAAGATAACCATATCCTTACTGATCATAATTCCTTTCTTCACTCAATTTTTGTCGGAGAAAAGAGTTATCCACCTCTCCTGCATTTCCCTTTCCCCCTCTCTTCTCCCTCTTCTTCACAAACCGATCCCTAAACTAGCAACAACAACACAAAAATAGCCTTCGCCTCTGCCATCTCCATCTACTGAACGCGTTGGTGGCAAGACAGGACTGCAAAAGCAAAATTTTCTAAAATCAAACTAAATTTTTTGAAGGAGACTCGATCACGAAAAAAAGAGTAAAGCAACAATGCTAATAGTTCAGATGGTTGGTTTTAATGTTATACGTTGCTTTTGTTCAGGTCTCCAGTATATCAACTGCAACAGAGATGTTTCCTCCAATCATCTTTAGTGCACGATTTAGAAGCAAGTCATCCTGTTTGTGTCAAACAGAAACATTCATGGGTTCTTAACTCCCCTGTTAGTGTAAATGCAGCAGCAGCAAAGAAGTTTGACAACACAGCAAGCGCCCAGGCAAAATGTTACAATGCAGTAGGTGATATGTCTCTCGAAGGTTTTGAGTTACTAAAGTTCATGTTAAAAATAAACATGAATTAAAATGGATTATTCTATTAAGCAAACACCCCCTCTAATCATACAAAGATTAGATATCCAATTCACAAACAATTAAGCCATAAAAAATCATCACACATCCACCACCTTTGATTGCCTAAATTTGTTTTTTCGCAAAGTTATGGACTCTTAAGGGTAACGTTCATGGGTAGTCTGTTTCATAACTCTAGAGAGCACAATAAGCAGCCACCAGCTATACACAGTGCGGTAGGCGAATATGATTCTCAATTCACAATTTATCACCACCGGAAGTAAGAACAGACCATAATAAGCGTAGCGTTCATGGGTGGTCTGTTTCATAGCACTACTACACAATTTGTTAAAAAAGAAAGAAAGGTATTTAGCATCACGGCGGAACAACTTTTACAGGCCAACAACGACAACGTGCTGCAACCACCAGAACTGGTATCACAACTCATAGGGAAAATCAAAAGATTTACTCTCAAATTAAATTAAAATGGATTATTCTATTAAGCAAACACCCCCTCTAATCATACAAAGATCAGATATCCACTTCACAAACAATTAAGCCATAAAAAATCATCACACATCCACCACCTTTGATTGCCTAAATTTGTTTTTTCGCAAAGTTATGGACTCTTAAGGTAACGTTCATGGGTAGTCTGTTTCATAACTCTAGAGAGCACAATAAGCAGCCACCAGCTAGACACAGTGCGGTAGGCGAATATGATTCTCAATTCACAATTTATCACCACCGGAAGTAAGAACAGACCATAATAAGCGTAGCCTTCATGGGTGGTCTGTTTCATAGCACTACTACACAATTTGTTAAAAAAGAAAGAAAGGTATTTAGCATCACGGCGGAACAACTTTTACAGGCCAACAACGACAACGTGCTGCAACCACCAGAACTGGTATCACAACTCATAGGGAAAATCAAAAGATTTACTCTCAAATTAAGTAGTTACAACCTCGAGCAATCGTCAAGCACATACACCATCACAAAAGTCACAGAACCTGATTCACAAAGCATTCAAACATTTGAGGACATTTCTGCAAAGGTACAACTTATATGTCTTTTTTCCAAGCCATTTCCATCAACATGCTAATAAATTTGCAGTGCATAAAACAAACGGGGCAAAACTTGAAATTCAGCCTGTTTGACCGACCCATGCCAAATTCTAATTATTCTTTACTTTTAAACTTTCTATTTGAAAATAAAAGATAGCGAAAGAAAAGAGACGACTACAATTCACCATTTTCACATCACTATTCGGGAATAAAACCATAGAAATTCAAAAGGAACTGAAAATATTTAGGATCGTTTTAATGTTTAAAATAACCAAATAGATCTTATGTTTAATTTCTTACTAACAAATACCAAACGATTTCCTATAAAATACACTATAATTTGATCATTATGATATCAAATAATTATAAAATACATATTTGAAATGATAAAAATTGGACTAATTGGGTTGGTCGAGGTTGAACCATTGAATAACTTTAAAATACATTATATTTTAGCCACTAAGATCTAAAATAATAGCATAATATATATTATGTCAGAGAAAATAGCTTGTTTTAGAATGACAAACCAATGATGTTCATTTGTTTTACTTGATGGCCAAATCCCATGTAAGTCAGACCCATTCAACTCTTTTATTTTATGGTTAGCGGTTAGTCCATTAGATACCATGCATTAGTTTATTGTTAAATTTTTTATTTTTAACAATAAAAAGGAGTATTATTTTTTCATTTTCATATATATTTTATCACCACGGAGAAATAAAAAGGCTTAAAGAAAAAAATTGACACTCTTAGACCCGTTTAAATTCGCATGTATACGGTAAGTTGGCCCGTTCCACAGAGGAAAGAGAAAAAAATTGACTCCCTATTCTATCCTTCATACAAACGCTCTTGGAGCAAGGAATTTGAAATGGGGGAAGGGTTTTTTCCTCCCTGCTATTATATGTTAATAATTTAAAAAGATACAACAAATGTACTTAGTGTGATTGGTTATTATCCTTGATTTTCTTTAAAATGGTCATGGTTTGAATCCCAATACGTATCTTTTTAATAAATAAAAAAAAGTAATTGTGAAGACCAAAATGTCCTTCCTACAAACGCTCTGAGCGTCGGAAATTTGAAATGGTGTTTGGGTTTTTGGCTTCCAGCTTTTATAAAAGGTGTAGATGTAGATAAAAAAAATTAAACCTCAACTATGCAAATTACAATTCGGTACTTAAACTTAATAGATTTTTAGATTTATAACCTAAATTTATTTTTTTGGCATATAAGTCCTCAAAATATTGATGGAACATTGCATTTTAGTAACTAAAATTTTTGCGTATTACATTTTGGTACCTAAACTTTTGAAGTTCTATAAATAGGTCTAATTTTTGTATGTTTAATTAAAGCACTATTGAATAAATGAGTATCCATACCCAACTCATACACATTTAGATTACGGAAGTAAATATCCATCCCCTACCCAAACCCATCTACAAACTCGCAAATCCATATATACGTCACCCATACCCTACCCATAATCAATGGGTCTACTTGGGTTTAGATAAATATCATTTATTAGCAATTTTTTTTTTTAAATTTGATGTTGACCGTCATATATCCCTTCTCAGTCAATATCATATTATTAAGTCAATATTATTAACAAAACTGTTAACAAAATATTAATTTTAGACTAATAATACTAACAAAACACCATAACGGGCCACATAATACATGCTCATAGGTCATTTTCTCCCGCGACAAGGCGCGGCATCACCTCCTAATATTATATATTAGCTACGTTTCATGAGTTAAATGCATAAAATGAACAAGAAAAATTACAAATTATTTTTATGCAGTTTAACAAAGTCAAGGGTAGTTTGGTTTAGTTTGATAAAAACAAAGTTTTGAATGTAGAGTCTTTCACACGTTCCTCACGAAGCCTAGTCACATATATCTGCTCTGAATTTGAGAACTCATCAGACTCTTCGCATAGTATTATAGTAATTAATATTTTTTCTTATAACCCGAACCACTTGAGCTCTTAGTACCTTCCACTAGGATCTCCATTAAATGACTCTAGGAACACCATAACATGTCTCGGTGTGGAGAACGGGATCTGTCACTTCACAGAACAAACACCGACTAATTAGATTTCACTGCTAGACTATGTAACTATATATATATATGATGATACATCAAATTTTGAACTTTAATTAGTACTCTCAATATTTTCTAAAAGCGTCCATAATACATCAAATTTTGAACTTTAATTAGTACTCTCAATATAATATGATGATATGACATAGAATCATAACAAATCAATCCATTACCCTAACCCCTCAACATTCAATTTTGAATCCCAACCCAAAATCCCAAATTTTAAACCTAAACCCTAACCCTAAATCCCTAAATCCTAAATCCTTCAAATCAAAGTAAATTTTGAATGAATTTTTTTTCAAATTCATGTGCTTCTTTTTCATAATATCATAAGCAACAATTGATACCGTTTTGACATGAATCGCATGGTCAGAATGTCAATTATGAGGCGGGTGCACTGAGTGCACTCGAAAAAGTGGGTGCACCGAATACGCCACCATATATATATATATATATATATATATATATATATATACATATATATATATATATATATGGTGCCTTCTACGGTACCCCGGGTGAAATCCGGGCACTACAAGAAAAATGGCTTTTTGCAACCAATAAAAAATTGGTTCCTAAAGATCAATAATTGGTTATAAATACCTTTTTGCGACCAAAATATTTTGGTAGCAGCATTGGTCGCTATAGCTGCGTTACTAATTCCTAGCACAACCAAAATATGGATTGGTAGCAAAAAAGAAAGCTTTCGCAACCAAAATCGTCAATGGTAAAAAAACCTTACTTTTTCGCGACCATTTTAATTTGGTTGTTATAGTCCAACCTAATGGTTGGGAAATATAATTGATTGGTCGCGAAAAATAAAAATGACAACCAATTTTATGTGACTATTAGTAACCAATTTTTTGGTCGCAAATAGAATTTACGTACGTGATTTAGGTGACCATTCAATTTGGTCGGGTAATTAACATATGTCAACCAATTATATCATTACAACGACCAATTGTTTAGGTTACGTAAATTTAAAGCAACCATGAAATTTGGTCGTGAAAAGCACATATGCCGACCAATTATATCATTTTAAACTACTAATTATATTTGTTATAAAAGTTTAACACAGCCATAACAATTGGTCGTGAAAAACATATATCTCAACCAATCAAAACATTTTGGTGACCAATAGAATCTGTTATGAAAGTTTAACGCAACCTTAAAAATTGGTCGTCAAAGATACATATGTTGACCAATCATATCATTTTTGGCAACTAATCATTTTAGTTATGAAATTGTTATGCAACCATAAAATTTGGTTGTCAAAAATCCATATACCGACCAATCATATTATCTTAGGCAACTAATTTTATTAGTTATAAAAATTTAACACAACCATAATAATTGGTCGTAAAATATATGAATGGCGACCAACCATATCCTTTACAACTAATTCTTATGGTTATAAAAGTTTAAATGCAACCATAAGAATTGGTTGCGGAAAACATATACGCCAACCAAAAAATTCATTTTATATGACCAATTTTTTCGGTGAGATTTGAGTCACTAAAATGAAAATATAAAAAATTAATGGAATTATAATAAAAAATTATTTCATATAACAAAATTGTTTACCAACCAAAATTATAATTACACAATTTATTGTTTAGAGACCAAAATCACAATTACACAATCTATTGTTTAGTAACCAAAATTACAATTTGATCTCACATAGAAACATGTGTTAACTCCAACGGTATAGCCAGATTGGAGCTTGGTGGAAGTGCCAAAATACCCAGATCGATACGGTTTCACTGACTTGAACCCACTTCCTGTAAAAAAAGAAAAAAATACACAGCAAATGAAAACAAATAATTAGTGAAGAAGAGAAGATGGAGTAGTAATTAAAGAGACCAAACTATGTATTCTCTTGTAGTGGGAGCCATGGCAGATTGACCTCAAATAGAAACAGCAGGAAATTGTACCAAACAATGCTCTGCAGGAACACAATCTGAGACAGCAGTGACTCGGCCTCACCACCATACATGGCCTTCAAAACCGGGATCCCGATGATCAATGTGTTGGGCAGTGTCGACAGAGACAGCCCTGTAATGACCAAACTCAACCTCCAACCTCTGAACCAGAACCTGGTGACCACTCCAATCGACACAATCGCCAGCAATTTCTGAACGAAATCCGTGAGTAAGAGCCTCGGGCTCATGTTATAAGGGTTGTTGGCTGAGATGATATTGAAGGAGAGCAGTGGGATGGAGAACTTGGCCACAAACTTGTTGATCCCACCACATTGCTCTGGGGTGAACAGTTTCCACCATTTCACTGATGTGTAGGCAAGTATCATGGCGACATACAATGGGATTGTGGCTGCCACCACATGGTAGACATCCTTTGAAGACACTTCCAGTGGGAGTTAAGCTGCCATCAAAAGAGAACCATCAGAAACCCCCTTGAAGCACTTAAGCTGCCATCAAAAGAGAACCCTCTTTTGCTGTTCAGTAAACAAAAATCATAGAGTTAAAAAAAACTAAGAGAAATTAGTTTATGAGATACAGGCTGTGATGAGACCTGTTGCCTAGCTCTGACGAGTTCTTGCTCTAACTGGACCAACTTCAAAGAGCTTGTTTCTAGTTGCTGCGCATATGCCTAAGGAACAACCACAACAAGACACAGTTATTTATGTCTCTATTATACTACCATCATGAGCTCCTATGACAATTATCACCATATATCAATAATAATTAAACTAGTAAAGTACCTTCTTCCTCAACCGGCTTTTCCTAGCAGCTTTGCGGTTTTGTGCCAATCGTCTCTGTGTCTGTCGTGAGAAAGCTAATAATACTGCCAGAGCTTTTTGCTTGTTCTGCTTTAGCAGTGGTCTAGAGAAGAGTCAGGATGTTTGTTCAGTTTATATTTTTATTGCTCATTTAGTGATATTACATCACAATTAATTCTAAAAAAAAGGAAAATCTAATAACAACGTACCATAGTTTTGCTGTCACTCCAGTAGTCAATCAAAACATTCCAATTCTCCTGGCTTATTCCAAAAGGCTTCTTTGCTCGAGCTTCCTCTGCATCTCGACAATTCAGAAAGATTTGCTTAAGGCGGTGACGTTGTTGCTTGCATTGTCTTTGTAACAACTCATTAATAGAATCCTGAACAGGCTCTTCTTCAATATCCTCCACTTCTAGTTGCATCTGTTATAAAAAAAATGGAACAGAAAATGTCAGTAATGTGACATCATAAAGCTAATAGAATAAGAAACTGAAAATACTTACACCAAGCCTATCATACGCAGATGTTAAATGATTTTTCTTGAACTCCCTGGTCCAGCGAATCGGGATCTCATCCAAATACTCTCGGCTTATCAGACCAAGCTCACTAGACAGCTTGGCAGATTGGACACCGTTAGTTGGTCGACCTTGCATAACGTCGATCTTGATAGGCAACTTCTCCTTACCCATAGCAGCAACCAACTTGACAGTATCCAAACCTCTGGTAGGGCCTCTTGTGTTGTTCTTCTTTTGATGATTTGGATTTTCATTCTCAGATGAAGAAAACATCCTATCTTCTTCTACCTCGAATTCATTAAGAATTTCTTCTCCTGTAGGTATGTCGTTGGCAGGAGCCTTGACCTTTTTTGAAACATTAGGCTGGGCAGATTCGTTCCAAGAAGCAGGCAGGCCTCTAGTTTTTTTCTTCTTCTTCGTATTTGGATCATTATGTACAACTTCTGAAGGTCCACTGTTTGGACGAACATTGAACATCTTTGAAACATTAGGTTGGGTAGATTGTTTCGAAGAAGAAGCAAAGACTTTGTTGCCCTGCTGACTTTGGCGTTTCATATAGAGTGACATGATCAACTTATCCTATATAACAGAAATGGAAAAAATCAGCATCATAATAAAAGGATTATGTATTGATCGACTGACTATACTATTCTAGTTAGATATCATCAAACCATTACATCTGGGATCTATCTCCTTGTCATCTCAACAAGAAGGTAGGTCTAACTAATTTAACTTTTTAACCACACTAACACAACATAATCAGCCACAACACTGGTAGCAAGGCTAAGCCATCCAAGTCTATGATCTAAATCAAACAAACCAAAATAATAAAACACAAGAATCATTAATGAAGCTATAAAGAAAAGAACAGTAACATATAGTCATATACGTTTATGAATCCAGGACAAGCGCACCAAAAGTTCCACTAGCTGGATGCTCTAAAACCTTATGTGGTAAGTATTATATTAACCTCAGCGGCCAGCAATGCAAAACAAGCAGCTGAAGCGACAATACTACTGCAACATAAAATTGGTCGCAAGCCAGAGAAGTTTGCCTTTCAAGTCTGGAAGAATGCCTTTCAAGTCTTAACAAAGAAGTTTAAACACTCTAATCCAGAGAAATGCATTGTGACTAAATGGAATCCAAGTTCACTTTCACTTCTCTGATCTCAAACAAGTAAATCGACAATACACTGACTAAATCGAATTCAAGTTCAAATCTAGTTCAAATCCGAAATCAAGCTTTTCCTAGCGGCGAGACACTCCCCAAGTCTCTTTATGATGCAAGGAAGAAAATGGAACAGAAAATGTCCTCCACTTCTAGCGGCGATAGACTCCTTAACAAGAAGGTAGATATAACTAATTTAACTTGTTAATCACAATTACACAACATTATCAGCCAAAATACTGACAGCAAGACTAAGCCATCCAAGCCTATGATCTAACTCAAACAAACCAAAATAATAAAACACAAGAATCATTAATGAAGCTATAAAGAACAGAACAATAACAAGCAGCTGAAGCAACAATACTACTGCAACATGAAACTGGTCGCAAGCCACTTATCACAATTGAATTAGAGCTTTATCTTCCCAGTCAAAATGGTGACCGGAAAAACAAATTGCCAAATCCCTATATTCAATTGCCCAAACGTCATGTGACCGGAAAATTAGTAATGGCCCATTTAACAATCAGGATTCATAATTTCCACATGTGCGAATTCTAGCACTTGTGCTACTGAGATTGATTTGTGATTTGGTTGAACAGTAGCATTCATTATAGACATAAGCAATTACCATTAATCCTCAAAACCGTAACCATCGGATAATTCCGTAAGATAATGAAACCAAGCATTGAAACAAAGCTATATTGTACGTTGCTATGTGTAGGAAAAGGAATTACCAGACACCAATTTGCAAGCAACACAATTTAGAAAAGAACAGAAACAAGATAAAAAAAACTGACAAGGTTTTGGGATCTTAATTACAGCAACCCTTTGCTTTTCTCTACCCCTGCAGTTCCAGTTTACAAAATAGCTTTATACATAGAACATATGTTGTTTACCAGAAGCTTGAAGTCAGCAGGTGATAAATAGCATAGGATTGGTTGACAGCATGATTAATAGCATTGTGACTAAATGGAATCCAAGTTCACTTTCACTTCTCTGATCTCAAACAAGTAAATCGGCAATACACTGACTAAATCGAATTCAAGTTCAAATCTAGTTCAAATCCGAAATCAAGGTATGCAGCAGAGAGTCTATTTGAATCATCAACTATCCCTTTCAATTCTCTAATCTCAAACAAGTAAACCACCTACATACTAAATTCCATTCCACCTAACTACATGGATATGTAGCCAACCTCAGTAGTCATCCCTCTCATCCTTGTAAGAAATCACATAAGGGCTCTGTTGACTCCTTCAGGCAACAAATTAACAAAGGGAAACAATAGTGTCTTGAGAAAAGAACCTCAAGCAAACTTGTTTACAACAAACATATTCCTGGAGAAGACTTTTTCTCCATCGGCTCTAACATTTCAGATACCAACCAAGCAGAACAAACTCGAAACCATGCCCCTAATCTCATAAGGCCGAATCCGACAACTACAGAACGCGCAATCGAATTCAATTCGTCAATCTCAAACAAGTAAATCTGCAATACATCGACTAAATCGAATCCAAGTTCGAATCCAGTTCAAATTCAAAATCAAGGTACGCCTCTTGAACTCGGTATTCTGATACAATATGGAAAAATACCAAATCGGATGCGGATCGAATTTGACCGAGCTCAAAAGTGAAAATAGGATTCAACCGAATTTCAAACTAGTTCAGCTTAGATAGAAATCAGAAATAGGCTAGGATCTGTTACCTTCTGAGAATCGACAGGGAGGGAGGAATTATCGAACGAAGCCGACGAACTCTTTACTTGCTTCAAAATCGTGATTCCTCTGCAGGCTGGAGTAGCCGGATCTCAAAGAAGCAAAATAGGGAATCAGATTAAGACGAGACGGGAGAAGAGGCGAAGCTAGAGTCAGAACCGAAATCGAGAAGAGGAGGAGGAGAAATCTAATGGAATCGACATGAGGAGATGGAAGAAGAAGAAGAAGAAGAAGAAGAAGAAGAAGAAGAAGAAGAAGAAGAGGAGGAGGAGAAGTCGGATGGAATCAAATAATGAAAGACAAGTCGAAAACCTCGTCTCGACCCGACCACTTGAACAACAAAAATTGTTTTTCCTAATTACTATTATAGCCACTAAATTTTAATAATATCATATATAGTACCTATATGACAAATTCACAACCAAATGATTTAGTTGCTGAGGTTTTTTGTTGGATTTGCAACCAAATTATTTAGTTACCTAAGATTTTTTTTTTCAAATTTCTTGCTAAAATTCATAACCAATAATATTTGGTTGGAGAAAGTAAAAATCAATATGCTACCAAATTATTTGGTTGGAAAAACTAAAAATTATTTTGCTACCAAAATTATTTGGTTGGAAAAAGTAAAAAATATTTTGCTACCAAATTATTTGGTCTTTTCAAATTTTATTTGGTTATCAATACTTTGACTTTAATAGACAACCAAATTTTTAATATTTTAGCTACCAAAATATAATTGGTTGTAAATACTACCCTTTTCACAACCAATTTTAGTTTGGTTGTAAAATTTTTGGTTGCAAAAGCTAGTTTTTGTTGTAGTGGGGGTACCGCATACCTTAAGCATGAAAACGCTATCCAGACCTCGAATTAGCAGGATGTTTGGGCATGATACTATACCCTAACCCTTAATGAGTGAACCCTAGGTCCTAATTATCTAAATCATAAACTATAAACCCTAAGATGGTTCATTCATTTTTTGCCTATATTTGGACGAATCACAACCGTCGATTATTGTTTCTAATTAAATTGATCTTGGGGTATAAGATTTAGAGAATTAAGACCTAGATTTTGATCTTTAAGGGTTAGAGTATATTATCATGTCCGAAAGATCAGTCAATTCAAGGTCTGGATAGCGTTTTCATACTCAAGGTATGCGGTACCCCGGATTTCACCCTGGGTACCATAGAACTCCC
The DNA here is from genome assembly GCA_946122785.1 of Linum tenue. Lineage (NCBI taxonomy): Eukaryota > Viridiplantae > Streptophyta > Magnoliopsida > Malpighiales > Linaceae > Linum > Linum tenue. The sequence continues at coordinate 28,397,746 of CAMGYJ010000010.1, read as the reverse complement.
CATATATATATATATATATTCTCCATTACGAATCAATCCATATAATAAATCAAAGTTAATTACTATCGAAAACCAGAGCCCTTACGTTCTACCAAAAAAAAAACCCTCTTGCGTTGACTATATGTGTAAGTTTAGTCTATGGCACGTGCCGGACTAGCTGCATCTAATCTTATATAATTGGGAGGACCAAATTAAGTTTGTGATTAATTGATCTTGGCAAAATGGTAACGTGGTCAAACAAACATGTTGTTGCATCCTCGGAAGCAACCCCTGCAGCTGGTCATGATCGATCATTGGACGGGACAAGGAAATTAAAAGGATTTACGAATTCATCTTGACTAATTAATCCTAATTAAAGAAGTTGGCTTCCAGAATCGAGACTTTGCCTAACCATATGCTTGTAGTACTAACTTGTACGCTAAGAATGAATGAATGAGTAAATGTCAATAATTTGGTCCTTTCACAGCTTGTAGGCTGTAGCTAGTCTCTCCCCTTTCGTTTCACACACGAATCCTGAGCCCAGTTTAACATAATTTCTAGTTATGTTTATTGTTTAGTTATGTTTTCATCAGTTATTGTGGCAACATAAGTTCGCAACACAACAGATGCATGCTAGTTGAAATAAGTTAAATCATTTTCAGTAGCTTCTTTTTGTTTTCAAAGGTTATATCTTATGAAATCCTATTAATTGTTGAAATAATTTCATTCAGAGCAGTCATTGACATAATCTCACTTGACCTACTTAATTTCTACATAACTTATTCAAAGAAGTCTTAACACTGATATTAAATGGGGCCAAGAAAAATAACTAAATGCATTTGTGTTTCTGATTGTCAACTTTCATAATTTCTTACAATCACCGACTAAGTATGTTTTTCTTCTTCTACTTTTACCATTGTTGCTGTTCTTTGTTAATTATCGTAACTCTATTGCAACTACAAAAACAAAATTAAAATAATACTAAACGGCCCTAAATCTTTAACTTCTGCATGCGTCCAAAATTAAGTCAACACATCAACGAATCGCAGCAAGGAACCGCATTGCATCGCATCGCAGCAAGTCAGTCGTGCATGCTTCTCTCGTAGATAGACAGTTGGTCACGTAATCAGATAGCTATATATGGTATGGATAGTTGTACGATTTATCGCTTCTCAGACGTTTCCTCTTGCTGCAGGTGTAAGGTATCGACAGGCCCTTCCAGCCAAATATAACTCGCTCCTGCTGGTTAGAGCTTATCCACAAGCATATAACAACCAACCTCAGTTTGTTAGTTCTTTCTTGTTATCGTACAATTCAAGTACCATATCGGAAATGTCAGGAAAACTTTAGGGAGAAATGGATTGAAGGCGTGATTAATCACTCTCCTTAGAGTGTTATTTACCCCCACTACGTTGTTGTTGGTAGGAATTAGGCAAACCACCCCCAAGAATCCCTTCAACCAAAGTCCGAAAGCAGCAACCTTTCTGACTTCTGTGTTTGTGTTTTTGGAGAAGGAAAACGAGGAGAAGAAGATGAACGTTGGACAAGAAGTCTGGCTGCAGAAGGCTTTTATAGTGAAAACGACAGTTCCCTTCCGAAGGGTTACGTCGTTTCACAAAAGTCAAACATCAAATAATTATCCGGATTAATTAATTAAAATAATTTCAGTAATTAATTAGCCAAAAATTCAAATCCGAACGCGTCGCGCTAAGTGCGCAGTGGTGCGATTTAATATGTCAAATTAAATAGCCCACACTTTTTCCAAAAGCCCACTAACCACTTTATCCAATAAACTAAAGTGAAAAGCAAACTTAAAAACCACTTGCACTTTCCTTCTCCCATCAATGTGGTATTTCCTCTTTTGACTACTCTAACAATCCCCCACTTAGTCAACAAGAGTCGAGAATACATTCCTCGAACAAGTAACGCATACATAAATGTATCTTTTCGATTTGAACCTTTACTTAGTGTAAGCATCTCAAAGTTCATAACGAATCAATGACGGGCTTTAGCTAGGAGTCAAGATCCAAAGCTAGAACCGGAGACACCACACACGTACTTGTCTCTTCTCTAAAACACAACCACCAACAAGGGTAGCACTATTATGGCCATGTGCTGATCCGGTATCATGAGCATATACAAAAGTTGACATTTACTTTTGTTAGAGTGGCACCACTCCTAATGCTCACATAGGTGACATTCCAAACAAACGTCATTAAGAGTTCTATAACTCACCCTTCTTACAACTAATTTACTTATACAATAAATTAGTTTCCAGTTAGAGTAAATTGTTATTACCACATTGAACCTTTTAATTAGTGAATACCTAAAGAAAAGGATGGGTTTCCATTACTTCTAACTATACAGAAGGTCTCAATCCCATCCCTTGGGATATCTCATAGATCATGCCTCTTGGCAACCCTTTCGTAAGAGGATCTGCCAAATTGTTGCAAGACCTTACATACACAATATAAATGATTCCGTTAGTAATCAAATACCTAACGTAATCATGTCTTAGGCTAATGAGTCTAGACTTACCATTGTAAATCTTGTTATAAGCTCTAGACAATGTAGCCTCACTATCACAGAAGACAGAAATGGCTAGCATCGGTTGTGGCAGCAAGTCTATATCTAACAACATGTTTCTTAGCCATTCTGCTTCTTTTCCATCCGCCGCAAGGGCTAGGAATTCGGCTTCCATAGTGGAGTGTGATACATGTTTGTTTTTTCGAAGCCCAAGAAACAGCTCCCGCACCTAGTGTAAAAATCCATCCTGTTGTAGATTAATTATCAATAGCGCTCGTGATCCAACTAGCATCAGAAAATGCTTCTAGAATAGCGGGGAAGTTGCTATAGAAGAGTCCCAAATCTTTGGTTCTTTTCATATAACCAAAGACTCTTTCTATAGCTTTCCAAGGAGCACTAGGATTCCTAGTGAATCTAGAAAGTTTGCACACCGCAAATGCAATATCGGGCTTAGTACAACCCATTGCATACATCAAACTTCCAATAGCACTAGAATGCTCAACTTGTGCCGCTGCCCTTCCCTCATTCGCAAAGCTTAAAAGATGCATCATAAGGGGTGTTAGCCTCCTTTATATCCAAATGCTCGAATTTCTTGAGCATCTTCTCGACATAATGTGACAGACTCAAAGCAAAACCTCCACTATGTTTCGTTACTTTGATGCCCAATATATAGTATCTACTTCTCCAAGATCTTTTATTTGGAAGCAGGAAGTTAGATACTCCTTGGTCTCATTTATGCCTTTCATGTTAGTTCCTATTATCAACATATCATCAACATAAAGGCATATAATGACCATATACTCTTTTGTGCACTTTGAATAAATGCACTTATCAGTAGAGTTGTGAGAAAATCCATGAGCCAAGACAACAGAATCAAATTTCTCGTGCCATTACTCAGGTGCTTGCTTTAATTTGGTCCATACAATGACTTTTTCAATTTACACACCTTTCCTTCATTTCCAGGCAACACGAACCCTTCTGGTTGCTCCATATACACTTGTTAATCTAACTCACCATTTAGGAATGCCGTCTTTACATCCATTTGGTGTACATGTAGATTGTAAATAGAAGCCAAAACTAAAAGCACTCTTATGGAAGTGATTCTTGCAACTGATGCATAGGTGTCAAAACAATCTACTCCTTCCTTTTGCCTAAACCATTTTGCAACCAATCGAGCTTTGAAAGTATATATTGATCCATCCGTGTTATACTTAATGCGAAATACTCATTTACATCCAATAGCCTTAGATCCAGGAGGCAGATCCACAAGAACCCAAGTCTTATTCGTTAATAAAGAATCCATCTCATGATTAACAACCTCATTCCAAAAAGCAGAATCTCTAGAAGCCATTGCTTCTTGATAGGTTTTGGGATCGTCTTGCACATGGAATAAAATGGGTATCCTTCTTGTAACCTTATTTAACCTATCTCCCTCTACAAGAAAGACTATAACCTGAGGATCAATAAATTCTGGACCAAAACTCTTTTCCTTTCTAGCCCTTTGACTCCTTCGTGGTTCATTAGCAACAGGGCCATCTAGAGGCCTTTTGCTACTAGAATCAATGTCAAATGCGAGAGTAGAGATATAATCATTTGGGGAATCTGCAGAAGCAACTCGACATGGTTCTACATTTGCGGATTCACGACGAAACTTGTTCTCAAAGAACTCAACATCTCTCGATTGCATGCACAACCACATTAGATTCTAAATCCATAACTCTATAGGCTTTCGAGTTTTCTGAATATCCAAGAAAAACACCTTTCAAAGCTCGTGGACCTAACTTAGTTCTCTTAGGATTTGGGACTCTATAGAAAGCAAGACAGCCCCAAACTCTAAGATAACTCAAGTTCGGTTTCCTTCCCTTCCACAACTCATAGGGAGATTCCTTTAGCTTCCTAGACGGAATCCTATTATGTACATGGCAGGCTGTTAGCAAAGCCTCACCCCACAAATTATTTGGAGCACTAGCATTAATCAACATAGCATTTATCATGTGAGAAAGAACTCCATTTTTTCTTTCTGCTAATCCATTCTGTTGTGGGGTGTAAGGAGCAGCCCTTTGATGTATCAAACCATGTTGCTCACAAAACTCGTTAAAGTTATTAGGAAAATACTCTCCACCTCTATCACTTCGAAGGATTTGTATTTTCCTACCCTTTTGAGTTTCGACAACAGATTTATACAATTTAAACTTATCAAAGGCTTCATCCTTGGTTCACATTAAATAGACATAGGTAAATCGAGTACTATAATCAATGAAAGTAATGAAGTACCTACATCCTCCTCTAGTTAATTGACCATGAAATTCACAAATATCAGAATGTACTAATTCTAATAATTCTGAATTTCTGTCAACCAACTTAGGAAATGGCTTTCTCTTCATCTTAGCTTGCACACAGATTTCACATTTATCTCCACTGTCATCACTACAAACTACTAATCCATTTATAGACATGTATTTCTGAGTCTTAAAGTTAACATGCCCCAATCGATTATATCATAAATCAAACGAAGTACTTTCTATACTATAATTTGCATGCACATCGATATAGCAGAACCATCCACTTTATTATTAATATTACCATTGTCAATACTTAGCTTAAACATACCATCACTAACATAGCCCTTCTCAACAAACATACTAGTCTTGGTCAGAATCACCCTATGAGATTCTATCACAACCTTTATCCCCTTCTTACAAAGTATGAAACTAAAAACCAAGTTCTTTCTAACATCAGGAATGTGAAGGACATTGGTGAGAACAACTTTCTTCCCCTAAGTGAAGAAAAGCTCCACGGTTCCAGATCCAAGAACCTTGATCATGCGATGAACACCCAACAAAACCTCATCTTCCTCCTCGACTCTGTGTAGTCCTTGAACATGGCTCTCTTGTTGCAAATGTGAGAAGTTTCCCCTGAATCATACCACCAATCAGCACTGGTCATGACTCCAGCAACATTCACTTTGGAACTTGATGGTGCCTCCGAATTCAGATCCTTGTCACGGATACGAGTTTCCTCCTCGATCCTAGGGTGCTTCTGAATCTGCTCCAAAGTGAAATCCTCTGACGTATGAAATAATTTCTTCCTATAGTTTTTCCATGATGGAGGCAACTTCGCAATAATTTCCCCCACCAGAAACGCACCAGGAAGAGTTATCTTCAACGCAGTGAACTTAGGGGCCAAGATTAGGAATTCATGAACTTGATCCAGAATTGAACGCTTATCATTCATGCTAAATTCAAAGAACTGGAATGTGACAACCTTATCTGCGCCTTGTTTCTCTGATTTGTACTGGTTCTCCAAAGATGTCCATATCTCAGTAGGGGTCGCCAACTGGGAGTACAGATCGTAGAGACAATCAGAGAGTGAATTGAGGATGTATACTCGGCACATCAGGCTGTCATCACTCCTCTTGATTCGCCAAACCAGATGTAGATCACCTTTGATCTACTAGACAGACGCGGACCTCCCTTTATCCACCAAACAGACATGGATCTCTCCTATATCCACCAAACAGACGCAGATCTTCCTTGACCCTCCATATAAACTCAGATCTCAAATCCTAAGGTCACCGAACGATATTGTCCGCTTTGGGCCAAGCTCACACGGTTTTACTCTTGGGTGTCCTCCCCAAAATGCCTCATACTAATGGACTTGGTGGACACTAATATACAAGGGTCTCTTTCCTTGTGCTACCAAGACACATAACAATCCTCCACTCAAGACAAGGATCAAGAACTTCATGTCGTCAACTTAATGATTATCTTGATCTGTCAGACACCTTGTATCGATGGGCTTCTCGGTAGAAGGATTTTTCCATACGCGAAACTCTCTTTGATCCGCCAAACTAATGTGGATCCCTCATGGATCCACCAAACAGATGCGAATTTCAAATCCCGAGATCACCAAATGACGGTCCACCAAACTAACATCCACCGTCCCGCACCGAACCAGGCTCTGATACCACTTTCTGAAATCGGATTGCTCGATTAGTACGATATTGTCCGCCTTCGGCCAAAGCCGCACGAATTTACTTTTTCGGTTTCCTTCCCTTGTATTTTCGATGTGGTACTTGGATTATCCCATAGTAAATTGACAGACTAATGAGCTATTAATTCGATTGAGTTTGAGAAACTACTATAATTTTTGCTAGTTACTTTTGGGATCGGGTTACAATACAAAATTCAAGGACTACGAAACTTACAAAATATGTGTCTTCTTATCAATGTTTCAGAACCGAACCGGAGTATAACCCGATAATGTGAATTGCTCGTACTTTACCGGTCTAACCGGTATTAGACTGTTAAAAAACCGTTATCTTATAAACAATAATATCATAAGTAAAAGACACATAAGTAAGTAATTTTATAATTTAATTACTAAAATAAAATTTCATTTGAAAGTATCACTTTGTAATTTTACAATATATATTAGAAATCCTACCTAATTTACAAGGAAAAGAACCCTACCCTACCCCACCCATTCTAATTTAGCGCCGCCCACTAATCTCTATCAATTCCTATCTTCCTCCCCATTATCTCTTTCCCTTTCTTTTCTTTTATGTTTAGTTTCCTCGCCGCTCTCCTCCCGGATCCCATTCATCTTCTTTTCATTCGTCATCTTCCTCTTCTTTATTCGTTGATCTACCTTTTTCATCTCACCGGCAAGAAGCAAAAGAACGTCGGAGCCAAACCAAATAACAGCTGAAAAGGAGCAGGCGATAGAATGCAGAGAAGCGGCAAAGCTGCCGGTGTTGGCGAGAGAAAAGGAGGAAGTTGCAGTGGGCAGAGGTCGTCGAAGTGGTGTCGTTGACAACATGATGGGTGTGGAGGGGTCGCCGACAGCGTGTTGGGTGTGGAGGTGTCGCCAACAGTGATTAGGTCTAGAAAGTCGGACAGAAGTAAAAAACCGGTCGAACGGTTCGAGCGGGTCAAATGGCTAATCATTTTTCCCGCTCGGCGACCACTCTTCCTGACCATTCCGACTTTTGGGGTGTTCCTGATCGAGTACCAGTTTTACCGGTCCAACCGACCGACTCGGTTCGACTTTAATAACATTGCTTCTTACCGTTGACACGAATTGTATCATCTATGATATGATCGTATCAAGGTCGTATGGTTCGTATCTGAAGTGTGGTAAGACGCGGGATTTTGTAGCTTTTATATTTTTTATTTTGTACTATATGATTCCCCTTCTTTTCAATCTGGCCATCATCTCTAGTGATGACAATTTCTGACCTAACCCGCGCGACCCAATCTCCCCCAACCTGTCTAGGGCATATATTACATGTTGCGCATTAGCGTGAGGCGCGACAATGGTATTGCTTCTGACCTGTCCCGCTCCGTTCGCGATCCATTCTATCACAATTTGTAGCAAAATCTACATATGAATTTCTCATCTTCAGACATTTCTCAAATCATATTTCATACCAAAAAAGTTCAAGACTCTATTTTTCAACTTTATATATTCTACTATGTGTTCTTTATGTGTTATTCTAAAAGAATTAAATATCGAAATTTTTTTTAAATACAACATAAAAATGGGTTGACCCATCCTATCTCGTCCCGTACCCGTATGAGTATAATCCGCACTTAGTGCGAAACATATATGATATTGAGATACAAGATGTGCCCGCCCAATTGGCATGACCAATCGTTTCTCTACCGCTTAATTTTAATTTCTCTTGGGATGACGAAGCTCATTTATTATGAAGACTTCAGTCATTTCACTCTCCATGTTAACTCCATGTGTTTGGTTTCAGATGCTGCCACTCTGTAATTGATATTCTCCTCTCCTTCACTTGTACCTAGCTTCACTTGCATGCGGCTTTCTATCTCTATTGATGACTAGGAAAAAAACTATGAAGTAAAAAAGAAATTTTTGAGTAGGAAAGAGACACAAAGATTTTAAATCCAATGATTAAAATTACTGCTAGAGAGAGTCACCACTACTATAAAATCACCAAGGTTTTCATTTCTCGTAATATGAAGAATTATTGATAGTGTCATGACAAATTCATTTGGAGTAGTTTGCATGAATTATTTACGAAATAAGCCACTTACTCCAATACAGATATTTAAAAAATGTATAAATTTAAAAAAGCATACATTTTGCAAATGTATTATCCGTTTACAAATTTTCAGATCGATCATCACAAGATTTATTTGGGGTCGTTTGCATGAATCATTTACAAAATGAATTATTTACTCAAATCTAGACATTTGAGAAAATGTTGTCATTTTGAAAATGTTGGAGAAGAAGTCGAGCTGCAGTTGCTGAGTAATCCGAATCCGAGCAGGAGAAGGATTGGTCTTGGCGCCAAAGTTCAAATGGGAGTCTAGCTAAATAAGACGGTGTCGTATTGCTGAGTTTAGTCTATGTGTTTGTCGATTGGATATTTTCTGTTTTGGTACTTGAGTCTTGTTTAGTGTTATTTAGGTCCTGCTAGCAGTTAAGCTTTGTAGTTGATTATGGAGATCATGTTGCTGATTTCCAGGTTGTGTAGTTAGTGGTGAAAGTCTGAACTGTCGGCTTAATTCCCACAGTGTATTTAAGGGTTGCAGTTGCACTCTAATGAAAGTTGTCAGTTTGCAATTCTCTGAGTTTTCACATTGTGGTATCAGAGCACTCAAAGCAAGCTGTAACCACGAGTTGTGCAGGAAAGAGAGATTGAGAGAAAGCTTCAAATAATCTGGGATCAGGGAAACACGAGAGATTATTTGTGAGGTTGTTTACAGGGTAAACTGGGGAGTGAGATCTGTTGATTCTGCAACAGAACGCCATGGGTGATAATGGCAGTGCTGCTCAAGTCTGCATTCCAAAATTTGATGGAGACTATGAGCACTGGACCTTGCTTATGGAAAATCTACTGAGGTCTAAGGAGTATTGGACTGTGATCAGTCCAGGAATCAGGGAACCTGCTGAAGGAGAAGAACTCACAGCAACTCAACAAAAAACTCTGGATGATCTGAGACTGAAGGATCTCAAAGCTAAGAACTACCTATTCAGTTCTATTGACAGAACTCTTCTGAAGACTATTGCAAAGAAGGGAACTGCCAGGGAACTGTGGGAGTCAATGAAAGAAAAGTTCCAAGGGAGTGCTCGAGTTCAGAAGGCTCAACTTCAGGTACTTAGAAGGAATTTTGAATTGCTAGAGATGAAAGAAGGAGAAACTATCTCTGAATACTTTGGTAGAGTCATGGTGATAGCTAACACTATGAGGAACTGTGGGGAGGATATGTCTGATGGGAAGGTAGTTGAAAAAATACTAAGAACCTTAACTGAAAGGTTTAACTACGTGGTTTGTTACATTGAGGAATCCAAAGATATTGATTCCCTAACAGTTGATGCACTTCAAAGTTCACTTCTGGTGCATGAGCAGAAGTTCAGCAGGAAGGTTACAAAAGTGGTGACTGAGGATGATCAAGCTCTCAGGGCTTCCTATGACTATGGAAGAGGAGGAAGAGGCCTGGGAAGAGGGTATGGACCAGGTCGAGGAAGAGGCAGAGGTAGAGGCTGGAGCAAAGAGACTGTAGAGTGTTACAAGTGCCATAAGTTAGGTCATTACAAGTATGAATGTCCTGACTGGTATAATGATCAGCAGGCACATTATGCGAGTTCCAGTCAAGTGCAGACAAGGGCTCAGGGAGACATGAAAGATGATGTTCTTCTTATGGCATGTGTTGACTCTGAAGATGAAATGGAACTGGAGGAGGAAGCTCAAGGATTTATGGCATTACTTGAAGATGTTAAGCAAGATAGCCATGAGAACTGGTGGTTCCTGGATTCAGGATGCAGTAACCATATGACAGGAGACAAGAAGTGGTTTACTGAGTTGACTACCAATTCTACAGGAAATGTTAGACTTGGTAATAACAGTAAACTGGATGTTGCAGCAAAAGGAAGTGTGAAGATTGAAGCAGCAAACATGAACATGATGATAAGTGATGTGTTTTATGTTCCTGGTCTTAAGACCAATCTATTGAGCATTGGCCAATTGCAAGACAAAGGCCTGGCATTCTTATTTAAGGATGCAAGTTGCAAGATTTTCCATGAAGAAAAGGGTCTATTGTTGCAGACTGAAATGAAATCAAATAGGATGTTTGTCATACATCCTGATGATAAACCAAAGAGTCAGGAAATTCAGTGCTTTCAAATCACTAACAGGAAGGAGAAAGAACTGGAATTATGGCATAGGCGATTTGGTCATCTGAATTCAGTTGGTCTCAAGCAGTTGCAGCAGAAAGGTTTTGTCAGAGACTTACCAGCACTGAAGGGGGATCTGGAGGTGTGTGCTACTTGCCTCATTGGCAAACAACACAGGAAACCATTTCCCAAGAAGAGTCCTTGGAGAGCAAGTCAGAGGTTGGAATTGATTCATTCTGATCTTTGTGGACCTATTACACCAGTTTCAAATGGTGGGAAAAAGTATATTCTCACTTTGACTGATGACTTTAGCAGGAAGTTGTGGGTCTATTTTCTGGTTGCTAAGTCTGAAACTCTTGAATACTTCAAGAAATACAAGGCACAGGTTGAACAAGAAACTGGTTCACAGATCAAGTGTTTAAGAACTGACAGAGGAGGAGAGTTCATGCTTAATGAATTCAAAGAGTTATGTGATGAAGCAGGAATTAAAAGACAACTGACAGCAGCTTTAACACCCCAGCAAAATGGAGTGGCTGAGAGGAAAAATAGAACAGTTCTGAATATGGTACGATGTATGCTATCAGATATGAAGGTACCTTCTGTGTTTTGGGCAGAAGCAGTTGCTTGGACAGCACATGTTTTGAACAGGAGTTCAACAGCAGCAAAACCAAGGTAAAACACCTCAAGAGTTGTGGTCTGGTAGTCCTCCCTCTGTGTCTCACTTTCGTGTTTTTTGGCTGTGTGGCATACATGCATGTGCCTGACCAGCAGAGGAAAAAGTTAGATGATAAAAGCATTCCATGCCAGTTCATTGGCATATCAGCTGAGTCAAAAGCCTACAAGCTCTACAACCCTAACACCAGAAAAGTTGTGGTTAGCAGAGATGTAGTTTTTGATGAAACTAAAGGTTGGAGATGGGATTCTGAGATGCAACCTGTTCAGACACAATTGTTTTGGGAAGAAGGTGATCGAGATTGGTTTGATTCAGACACAGAAGATGAAACTGAGATTTTGACTGAGCCAGTTGTTCCTGCAAATCCAGAATCACCACAACTCACTACTCCAGTCACACCAGAAGGATCAGGAGGGGGCTTAACAAGTGATGAAATCATTAATGAGGATGAAGTGGACATGGGAACAGGTGCCTTGGGACTCCCAAGTACCAGTTTAGGAAAAAGGGTCAGCAAGCTGCCTAGTCATTTCCAGAATTATGACATGAGTTTCACTACCACTGACTGGGTGGCAATGGTAGCTGTAACTGATGATCCTCAAACCTTTGAGGAGGCAATGCTGGATCCTAAGTGGAATGCAGCAATGCAGGAAGAAATGCACTCCATCAAAAAGAATAATACCTGGACTTTGACTGAGCTTCCAGCAGGTTTTGAAGCTATTGGGTTGAAGTGGGTGTATAAGACAAAGTTGCAGGAAGATGGAAATATAGACAAGTTCAAGGCCAGAATTGTGGCCAAGGGGTATTCTCAGAAGGAAGGTATTGATTACACAGAGGTGTTTGCTCCAGTGGCTCGTTGGGATACCATCAGAACATTCTTGACTTTAGCAGCTTACCATGGTCTTACAATCTATCAGTTAGATGTCAAAAGTGCATTTCTCAATGGTGAGCTTACTGAAGAGGTTTATGTGGAGCAACCACCAGGATTTGTGGTTGCTGGGGAGGAAAGGAAAGTATACAGGCTGCACAAGGCTCTCTATGGCCTGAAACAGGCTCCTAGGGCCTGGTACAACAGGATAGAATCTTACTTCATCAAGTCTGGTTTTGAGAGAAGTCCCTATGAGCATACACTGTTTATCAAGAAGACTGGAAATGGTATTCTAATCCTAAGCTTGTATGTGGATGATTTAATGTATGCAAGCAACAACTCTGAGATGATTGCTGAATTCAAACAGGCAATGCAATCAGAGTTTGAGATGACAGATCTGGGGAGGATGCACTATTTCCTGGGAGTTGAAGTTATTCAGAGGGAATCTGGGGTATTCATTAGTCAGCAGAAGTATGTGAAGGAGGTGCTGACCAAATTCAATCTCCTAGACTATAATTATGTGCATAATCCAATGAGTCCTGGCAGCAAAATGAACAAGGCTGGGGATGGAGTAATGGTGAATCCCACTGAATACAAGCAGCTGATTGGAAGCCTGCTATATGTGACAGCTACAAGACCTGATATCAAGTACTCAGTATGCCTTCTTAGCACGTACATGGAGCATCCAACAAGACAACATATGTTAGCTGCAAAGAGAGTGCTGAGGTACCTCAAAGGAACTATCAGCTTTGGTATCTGGTATAAACGAAGGTGTGAAGGGGAAGAGGAGCTGCTGGGGTACACTGATAGTGACTATGCTGGAGATACAGATGATAGGAAGAGTACTAGTGGGTATGCATTTCTACTATCAGGTGGAGTCATCTCTTGGGCTTCCAAGAAGCAACCTGTTGTTACTCTGTCAACTACAGAGGCAGAATTTGTTGCTGCAGCTCACTGTGCAGCACAATGTGTCTGGCTTCGAAGAATCTTGGAGCAGATGGGATGGAAGAGGAGTGTCAAAGCTGCAACAGTTATCTTCTGTGACAATAGTTCTGCAATTAAATTGTCTAGAAATCCAGTGCTTCATGGTAGGAGCAAGCACATTGATGTGCGATTTCACTTCCTCAGGGAATTGGCGAATGAAGGAGTGGTTGAACTCGAACATTGTGGCACGCAGGAGCAGGTTGCAGACATTATGACAAAACCTCTAAGATTGGAAGTGTTTCAGCTTTTGAGGAGCAAGATGGGAGTATGTGATGCTTCTGAGTTTGCTGCTGAAGTCTGAAGATGTAGTGGTTGAACTGAACGATGATGAGAAGGTTCAGTTCAGGGGAGGATCTGTTGGAGAAGAAGTCGAGCTGCAGTTGCTGAGTAATCCGAATCCGAGCAGGAGAAGGATTGGTCTTGGCGCCAAAGTTCAAATGGGAGTCTAGCTAAATAAGACGGTGTCGTATTGCTGTGTTTAGTCTATGTGTTTGTCGATTGGATATTTTCTGTTTTGGTACTTGAGTCTTGTTTAGTGTTATTTAGGTCCTGCTAGCAGTTAAGCTTTGTAGTTGATTATGGAGATCATGTTGCTGATTTCCAGGTTGTGTAGTTAGTGGTGAAAGTCTGAACTATCCGCTTAATTCCCACAGTGTATTTAAGGGTTGCAGTTGCACTCTAATGAAAGTTGTCAGTTTGCAATTCTCTGAGTTTTCACAGAAAATTGGATATTTTTAATTGTATTATCTATTTAAAACTTTTTAGATGCATCATTATTAAATAGGTCATTTGTACAATCTTACCAGGCATATTGCCATTACATTTAATATTTTTCATTATTTTGTTTCTTGTCCTAGGCCTTGCAAACTATGCATGGTCGACAGCTTTCCCAGAAACGACGGTGTGTCATCTCCCACGAGTTCGATCCGATCACCGGCCACTGTTAATCAAGCTCAATCCGACTTAACAAGCTCCATGACCAAAACTCTTCAAATTTATTGCTGCCTGGCTCTCTCACGAAGGGTTTGGGGGCATGACTGAAGCGGCAAGGCAGAAAGGGTCGGATCTCCCCACTCATATTGTGGCTTTTGATAATGATGACAGGCATTGGAACCGGCATACCTTTGGAAATATTCACCGACTTAAGGAGAAGCTGCTACAAGGAATTGAGAGACTGGAGCAACAACTGAACGGGGACGCTGAAAATTGGCGGCTCACCAAGTTGCAAGCTGAACTAGAGGAAGTACTCCTCCAAGAGGAGATTCTTTGGTGTCATAAATTGAATATGGAATGGACCACTTCGGGAGACCGGAATACTAAATATTTTCATGCCCGGGTCATGCGCAGACGTAGGAGGAATCGGATCAGCTCACTCCGCAACAGCAATAGAGAATGGACCGACGATCCAGACGAATTACAAGGAATGGCACGAGGTTTCTATGTGGCTCTCTATACAAATGATGGGGTTGCAATGATTACCATTCTACATGGTTTTCCAACTCTCCCCACTACAGATTGGCAAAACCTAGATAAGAATTTCTCCATTGATGAACTTCATGAAGCTATTCGAGCGATGGGACCATTCAAGGCTCCGGGGGTGGATGGGTTAAATCCGTTGTTCTACCTACGGTTTTGGTCGCTTGTGGGACCCGACGTCCTCAATTTTGCAGCGAGCTGTTGGAGTGACCCGACGAAGATCCATATCCTGAACCAGACGACTCTTGTGTTGATTCCGAAAATGACGAGCCCTTCTCTCATTCAGCACTTCTGCCCGATAAGCATCTGTAACGTGGGGTACAAGCTTATTACGAATGCCTTGCTGATCGGATCAAGCCTCTCATGCCGAAATTGGTTCACGAGACCCAGACTAGTTTCGTACCTGGAAGACACATTACTGACAATGTTTGTATCTTGCAGGAGGTTGTACACTCGATGCGAGCCAAAACGGGTCGTACTGGGTGGATGATCTTTAAAATTGATTTGGCCAAGGCCGATGACCGCATAAGGTTGAGCTTCCTGCGAGACACACTACAAGCGGCGAGAGCACCGACTAGTTTTGTTGAACTAGCGATGGAGTGCATTACCACCAGTAGGATGAGAATCCAATGGAATGGAGGACTGACCGATGAGTTCACTCCAACGCGAGCTCTACCTCAAGGCTGCCCTCTATCGCCCTATCTCTTCACGTTGTGCATGGAGAGGTTGGGTCACCTCATCCACGAGGCAGCCACCCATGACCAATGGCAACCGATCCGACTATCTCAGTCAGGTCCGCATCTCTCCCATATTTTCTTTGTGGATGACCTAATCCTTTTTGGAGTGGCTTCGATGGCACATGTATTGGTGATCAACAAAACTGTGGAAGACTTTGGTGCCGCCTCGGGACAGCAAATAAGCAAGCCTAAGTCTCGGGTCTTCTTTTCCAAAAATGTTGCCTCTTCCTTGGTGGCCGAGATCAGCTCCAGTTTGGACATCCCCGAGACCAAAAATCTTGGGCGCTACCTAGGGATCCCGGTGATCCACGATCGAGTCTCGAAGCTCACTTTCACCAACTTGATTGATAAGATCGAGGCCCGTCTCTCAGGATGGAAAATGACTACACTATCGCTAGCGACAAGAATCCGTCTTGGCATCTCTACCAGCGTATATGATAGACCAATAATTACGCATGTTCATATCTCCATTCTTGAGCCGGTTGAGAGTCGATTCCCATGTTTTAAGCCGATTTCACGCTAGGTTGTGTGTTTATGTCATATTTCAGGACTTGGTGTTGACGTGAAGGTGAGGAAACGAGTTTCAGGTCAAAAGGAGGACGTTAGAGTAGAAGGGTGCCGGAGGATCAAAATACTCGGCCATGAGTAATAATACCCAGCCGGGTAAAATGCAAGGCGAGGCCGGGGAAAAGCAGTTTTGGACGCTCAGAAGGCAGAAGGGGTCCCGGCCAGAGAGCAAAAATACCCGATCAGGTATTCTTGACCTTGATCGGGTATTATCCCCTATACCGCTACGCTGCGTTTCGAAATCCCGGGCCGGGCACCCGAAATACCCGACCGGGGATTATGACAGGGGATCGCGAACGCAGGCTGTTAAAAGCCTGTTTTGTGAGTGTTTACAAAGGGGGAGCTGGGTTTTTGATCCCAAAACACCCAAGGGACGAACCAAAGAGAGAGAGGGGGGGTTTGAGGGCATTCTTTGAGTGGAATTGGAGGATTTCTTCGCCTTGGAAGCTCGAGGAACAAGCTCGGACTTGAAGACTGATCATCTGAAGATTCTTATTGCAGTCTCTCTCTTCTCTATGGAGTAACTTCCCTTCACTTAGGTTTTGAGGAAGCCTAGCTATGTTTGTTTGATTAGATGATTGTATGAGTACTCCTACTTGATAATCTTGAGTTCATATTCAATATATGCATGTTTCATGATTCAATTCTGCTTTAGTCGAGATTATTGATTCTGCTTTGATCCTATGAGAGCGAATAACTGATTAGGTCAATAGAGCACCATAGATTGATAGTATTGGATCAATTACTTTAGTCGAGGGTCGATTCAATGATTTGTATCGATTGAGAACCTCATTCGATAGAGGGAGTCTAATTCAGAACGCCTTGATCGGTTGTTCTAGAGAAGGATACGTCCCTCTAGGCAATCGACTCAAGAGGGACTTGATCCTTTAGTCGAGATTCAAGGTCTAGTCAAGGATTCTCCACATTGTGAATGTAAGTGAAACAGGTTAGAGATCATCAATCATTAATCTGGCTAGTGGCTAGGGGGAATCGTACCTAAGTGAGTTCTCAACCTGTAATTAGATTAACTTTAACTGTAGTTTGTTAGAGTAGTTTTAGTTCTTCCATCTTAATGTTGTTTGCTAGATAATGAACTGAAGCTAAGTAATAGTAACTCTAGAGACCCGTGGATTCGATATTTATTACTTGAGCCACTATACTGTAGTCCCTTTCATTGGTTACACTTGGCCATTGTTAGGAGTTGTGTCATAGCGAGTCAAGTTTTTGGCGCCGTTGCCCGGGACTTTCTAGATTATTAGGAAATGCAGAAGTTTGTTAATTTAGCGTTTTTCTTTTCTTTTCCACCCTTGCTTTTCACTTGGGTGTTTTTGTTGGTGCAGATATGAATCATGGATCTTCATGGCTTCTCCAACCATTGGGGGTATCCACCACCGTCCGAGTGGTATTACCCCGAGACTCCCTGGAGCAATCAAGGAGGAGAAGACTATGGATTCGGGTTCCAGTACCAACCCCCTTACTACGGAGAACAATCAGACCCCTGGGCATATAAAAAACAACCTCCTTATCAAGAAGAATTTCTCCCACAATTAGAAGGGCCATCGGAGCTGGAGTTAGCCATGGCGGCCTTCACGGGCCATTCTGTAGAGCCATGCTACACTCCACAGCCAGATCCAAACTATAAATTGAGGCTTATCATGGAGCAGTTTGCTCGAGACACTGAGAGATCATGCTCCAAGATTGATCTTTATACCCAGGCCTATCGTGAAACCGAGCAGATCCTCCTGAGCATTAAGAAGAGCCTCAATGATCTTGAGAAATCTTATGCACAGCCTGCTCAAGATCACCCTTCTATTACTATACTAGAAGAGGTAGAGGAAGATGAAGGCTACGAAGACATTGTGGAGCAGACAGAAGTTGTCACGAAAAGCTCCCGTGATGATCATGATCAGGAATGTCTAGTCGTAGCCGACCACACCTTCCCACATCTCACACTGAGCTTTGAAGAGGCGGGCATGAGAGAGGAGATGCAAGATGATCTCATCAAAGAAATTGCTTGGCGACTTGCCCTCCAATCTGTGCTGGAAGAAGAAGAGTAAGAAAGGGTACAGAAAGAAGTTATGGAGGATGACGAAAGTAAAGCAGACAGAAAGAGTTCTTGATCTTTTCCCAAGGGTGATACCACATGAAGAAGGAAGGGGGGGGGGTTGAAGAAGCAATTGGCGTCCAGGCCGAGGACGAAGTTGAGGTGGAAGAGGCTTGCACCGGCCTTATGTTGCAAGTAATATCCCCACCAAACTTCGAGGAACTGCTTAGCAAGGACCCATTTGCAGTGTCTCTTTGCCAGACCAAGGCCACATCGACATCGGTCCCTCTTGGTGGACGCGATGGTGACCAATCGATGGTGACCAATCGATGTTGTCCTATCTAGTTTGGGGCAATGAGACGAGAGAAGAGAAGAAGAGGTCTCGAGGGTGGAGACTTCATCTGCATCAAGTGCACGAGCTTCCATCACCTGTCATACCACATGTTCGTGACTTGAGACTCCACCTCATCGACGAGAACCTCAACTTTAAAGAGTTTCTGGGGTGGACCGAAACTTAAGAGCCATCGTCTGGTTCATGACGTGAAAGAAGCGCTTGTTGGGAGGCAACCCAACTAGTCGATTTGCATTTCTTTCTCTATTTCTCTTCGGCTGAGTCAGTTTTGTTCTTTGATTTTAGAGTCAATAACTCAACCTTTGTGAGATTTTGTGTGGTTTTTGTGTTCGAACTACTCTCTCCTCCTGGAATGCACTACCTGCCCCGTCCACCATCATTCACCCTTAATTTGGTAACTTCGTTCTCCCGTCCTTATCTTTCCTCCATTGAGGACAATGTCGTGCTTAAGTGTGGGGGGATGTTCAATTATGTATGCGTGTTAATGTTTGGCTGTGTTTGTGCGCTTGGAGCCTAGTCCACTCTCCAAATTTCGATTTGAGGGCTCCAAGTACGTGTTCCTTGCAAATTGCCTGCTCAGTATGCTTTGAATTGACAGTCTCTATCATAATGTGCAACCTAGGGAGGTAGTGTAGCACTATGGAGGATGTTGAAGTATAAGATTTTTCCTATCTAGCTCTCTGTTGTGCAGGTTGATTTTGTGAAGTAGTGGAGTTAAGACCGTTGAATTCTTATGGTAATGGTGACTCCTTTTGAATTGTGTTGTGGACTCGTGTATCAAATAGGTTGCTCATGTGGGAAATGAAAAGCAGTTGGTCCTCCATGTCGAAATCATTGAAATCTTAAACATGGGGTAAGCCCAACGTGTGTGGCACCATTCATTGCACAAAATCAGGTTTTGGAAGAGATTTTAGTGATCCTTAGTGGGTACTCCTACAAGGTGAAGCTAAGATGTATCTAGTACAAGTAAAATTTTTACTCGTTGAACGGTTTGTCTGCTCGAGGATGTGTTTTTAAGGGCATGGATAGAGCTTCCGACCCCCCTTAATTTCATTGACCCTCCACACGAGTTGAGGAAAAGGAGTTAAAAGAAGTACTCTGGCGAGTGCCAGATGTACAGAAATTGCTCTTGCTCGACTAATAAGGGTTGAACGTACAAAAGACTGCAGTTGGAACCCCCGACATGTGAAGAAAAAAAATGAAAAATGAAAGTGAAAAAGGGGTTCCAACAGTGAAATGAAGTGAAAGAGCACCCCGGTACAATGAGCCCTTGGTTGTAAATGGTGTGAGTCCCTTTACCCATGAACTGGCTGTCTTACTTCCACTTCTTCTCATGATCCTGACTTGAGTCTAGTACTCGCATTGAGAGAGATAGGGGACATATTAGAAGACCAGTTGACCTCGTAAGCTGCTATATGATCCAGGAAATTCTCTATCGACGATCGGGGTTGTTTGTTGCTATAGAGGTCTGGTGAGCTGCATTGGTGTGAGTTAGGTTTGCTTGGGGACAAGCAAACGGTTAAGTGTGGGGGAATTTGATAGACCAATAATTACACATGTTTATACATCCATTCTTGAGCCGGTTGAGAGTCGATTCTTGTGTTTTAAGCCGATTTCACGCTAGGTTGTGTGTTTATGTCATATTTCAGGACTTGGCGTTGACGTGAAGGCGAGGAAACGAGTTTCGAGTCAAAAGGAGGACGTTGGAGTAGAAGGGTGCTGGAGGAGCAAAATAGCTGGCCATGAGTAATAATACCTGGCCGGGTAAAATGCAAGGCGAGGCCGGGGAAAAGCAGTTTTGGACGCCCAGAAGGCAGAAGGGGTCCCGGCCAGAGAGCAAAAATACCCGATCGGGTATTCTTTACCTCGATCGGGTATTATCCTCTGTACTGCTGCGCTGCATTTCGAAATATCTGGTCGGGCACCCGAAATACCCGACCGAGGTTTATGACAGGGGATCGCGAACGCAGGCTGTTAAAAGCTTGTTTTGTGCGTTTTTGCAAAGGGGGAGCTGGGTTTTGGATCCCAAAACACCCAAGGGACGAACCAAAGAGAGAGAGGGCGATTTGAGGGCATTCTTGGAGTGGAATTGGAGGATTTCTTCGCCTTGGAAGCTCGAGGAACAAGCCCGGACTTGAAGACTGATCATCTGAAGATTCTTACTGCAGACTCTCTCTTCTCTATGGAGTAACTTCCCTTCACTTAGGTTTTGAGGAACCCTAGCTATGTTTGTTTGATTGGATGATTGTATGAGTACTCCTACTTTATAATCTTAAGTTCATATTCAATATATGCATGTTTCATGATTCAATTCTGCTTTAGTCGAGATTATTGATTCTGCTTTGATCCTATGAGAGCGAATACCTGATTAGGTCAATAGAGCACCATAGATTGATAGTATTGGATCGATTGCTTTAGTCGAGGGTCGATTCAATGCTTTGTATCGATTGAGAACCTCATTCGATAGAGGGAGTCTAGTTCAGAACGCCTTGATCGGTTGTTCTAGAGAAGGATACGTCCCTCTAGGCAATCGACTCAAGAGGGCCTTGATCCTTTCGTCGAGATTCAAGGTCTAGTCAAGGATTCTCCGCATTGTGAATGTAAGTGAAACAGGTTAGAGATCATCAATCATTAATCTGGCTAGTGGCTAGGGGGAATCGTACCTAAGTGAGTTCTCAACCTGTAATTAGATTAACTTTAACTGTAGTTTGTTTGAGTAGTTTTAGTTCTTCCATCTTAATGTTGTTTGTTAGATAATGAACTGAAGCTTAGTAATAGTAACTCTAGAGAGACCCGTGGATTCGATATTTTTTACTTGAGCCACTATAGTGTAGTCCCTTTCATTGGTTACACTTGGCCAATGTTAGGAGTTGTGTCATAGCGAGTCAGTATACAATGCAATAAACGTGGCTGCCAGCTAATGTGAGATAGTATATCAATAAGAAGCTCCGGGCCTTCATTTGGGGCAGCTCCGACTAGGGTAGAAAGGTGCATCTCCAAGATTGGAACACACTTTGCCGACCTAAGGATGAAGGAGGTTTGGGGATGCGTGATGCGTCAAGATGAAGGAGGCATTTATGCTTAAATTGGCATGGCGGTTATTCACGGAACCTAATGACCTATGGGCAAGAGTGGTTCGAGAAAAATATATGCCACTAGGGGCGGTTGGTCTCTAGCTGAGAACTTCTGGACGTATGTCCAACATGTGGCGGGGGATCTTAAGAGTCATCCATCTCATTCCCACATCTACCCTATGGACCATCAGGGGAGGCCAACAAGTGAGGTTCTGGACAGATAGGTGGATGCAGGATGGACCTACTTTAGCCGAGGTAGCTGGTGGATTTCCCCAGGAAGGTACCGCCATTACCGTGGCTGAAATGGTCTTGAATGGCGAATGGAATCAAGATTATATGCAAGCTTTCTTACCGCAGAACATTGTTGAGCAAGTGAAGCTTCACGCGCCACGCGGGGCCTCACGAACAAGCTGAGGATGTCCCAACGTGGAGGTATACGCCCTCGGCTAAGTTCACACTTAAGACAGCGAATGAGCTAATCAACGTTGAGGAGCACTCGCCGGGAGATCATAGGGTCTAGAGGGCAGTCTGGCGTACCCCGGCAACGCAAAGGGTTCGTACCTTTTTCTGGCTAGTGATGCATAACCGTTTATTGACGAACGCTGAGAGGTTCAGAAGGCATATCTCAATTACGACGGGGTGCCCAATTTGTGGGAATGAAGGAGAGACAACGTTGTACATTATTCGTGACTGCCCGTATACACCCTCAGTGTGGGCAGATATGTTGGGGAATGAGCCGGATGACACTTTCTTCCAGCCAGAGCTTACAAGATGGGCTATGCATTACTTGGTCGGTCGCAGTGATACCATTGAAGCGACGTTGTTCGCGGTTACCTGTAGGTTATTGTGGAAGAACAGGAACACCAAAGTATTTGAACAGAAGCTTGCATCTAGTGCCCAATTGCAAGCTGATGCGAGAAAGGTGAGTAGCCAAATTGTGACGGCCTTTGCTCAAGCTGCTAGTACGCTGGGAGTGAAGGGTATAGGGGAGAAGAAGATGGTTTCTTGGGAGTGCCCGCTGCCAGGGTGGGCATGTATTAACACTGATGGTTCAGTGATCTTAGCATAGAAGACTCCTGCAGAATGACTAGCATATCGAGGTGAAGCACGTCTTCAGGGAAGGAAATGCTATAGCGGATTTCTTAGCTTCCATGGGGCACTCATTTTCGCAAGGGATCCATATTTTCTTAGCTAGTAGCCCCTTGTTGCAGCATTGGTTATTGTACGATCAGCTGGGGGTGCAGTCACCTCGCTTCGTTAATGAGTAATTTTGGGCGCAGTTTCGCGCCCGTTTCTCACAAAAAAAATAAACATGCAAACATAAAATCATTTTGTAACCAGCAAAACATATTATTTGGATATGGAGGTGACGAGATGAATGACCCTCTTCGTTGCCTGTAAATTTTGGGAGAAAGAACACTATATATAAAAAGGAAGACGAAGCAATGACAGAAGAGACAAATAATTGAAAGAGAAGGGTGAAGTGTGTTTAAGAAAAAGAGTCAAGGTCTTAATTGAAATTTTTGAATTACATAATGAGTAATTTTCATGGAGATGAGGCATTGGAAATGATTATGTAGAGTTATTTGTAACTTACGTATTAAACAAAATAATTCATACATTTTTTGTTAGCAAACTAATCATTTGTTATCGAATGAGTAATGACTCAAACAAACGACTCCTTCATTAATCATTACTAACCATTAGAATTAATGATCACAATTAGAATTTACTAAAATATGCAATGTCAAGTACTATATACAATTAACCATAAGAAGAAGGACAAAATATAAAGTAAACTACTATATATCATAGTAAATTAAACCGGATCGGACCGGCCGGTCGAACCGGTAAAACCGGATTTCGGTGCCTGGCCGGTACGACAGACGGACTGTGGGGATAATGCCGTTTCGGTCGGTTTTACCGGCACAACCGGCTCAACTCAAAAAACCGCCCGGTTTTGGTCTAACCGGGGGTGAGCAGATATAAAGGAAACGGCGTCGTTTTGCATTAGGGAAGGAAAAAAAAAAAAAAATCGGCCGAAGCCTAAAACCAAAACCCTAAATCATCTCTTCGACCTTCGTTTGCTGCCGCTGCCGCTGCGATTCCTCTTCTTTTCGAGGACGAGAAGGCGACCCTCCCTCCTTCGACGACCGGCGGTCCTCTCCGCCTCTGCTCGACGACCGGCGATCGTCTCCGGCACCGGCTCAAGAAGAAAACGACCGGCGACCAGGGCACGCCTCTATTCCGCCGCTGCTCTGCCACTCTTCTCCGCCGCTGCTCTGAAGCGTCTCCCTAGTCCCTCCCCATTTCAAGGGGGCCATTTCACAGCCGTCGTCCAAGTTGCAAACTTTGCAAACTACAAGTGGTTACTGTTGCAAGGTATTTGTGACGCTGGCCAGATGCTACTAATAGTATCCATCTTCTGTCACCACACAATTGGATCAACGTGGGGAGAACTATAGATTTGAAAGGCACAAATCAGTATCAACAACCGATATAGATTGGACTTGCCTACTTAGAGTGTTAATGGTGTTGTTTGACGATATGAAACGTTGTTTGTGAACATTGTAGTGTTTGCTAGTTTGTGTTTGTGGTAGTTGTGAACTTGTGGTTTGAGAATGTTGTTTGGTTTGAGAATGTTGTTTGAACTTGTGGTTTAAGAATGTTGTTTGTACTCGATCGTAAACATGCATTTGAACGATTATGTAGTTAATTCAGTAATGTTGCAGTTTGTTGAATTTTATATTACATATGCTTATTTAGTTTATTCAGGTTTGTTATCCGGTATATTCCGGTTTTATTCCGGTATTATTCCGAGACGGTATCACAAATCTGCCGGTACGGTTTTTTCACAAAAAAATATTATTTATTTACAAAAACGGTATTTTGCCGGTACACAACGATTGAACCACGGTAGTACCACAAAATACCCTACCACTGGCGGAGCCGGTATGACTTCCGGTACGGTTTCCTTTACCATGCTATATATATGACTGGCGATCTGTGTGTTTAAGTATGAACCAACCAATCTGACAATACACACAAATTGATGGCATTAGCCATTGCATAAAGAAGTTGAAGTGAAGTTGAATAGGCAACGTACAAATTTGTTAATGCTTGCTCTCTCAAGTCAGAGTTGCGTGTGAAAGAAATGATGGCCCAAAAAGGGAAGAGATATTAAGCCAACTCCAAGTGGGGTGAATTGGGTCACAAATCTAAATACCCCTCAGCCCTTAATAGTGGAGCTAATTATGTTTTGCCCCACACTCATGGTCATTTAAGATTAATTAAGTATACTGTGTCCTTTGGCCCTTGCTACTTGCTAGTAACTAGTGTGTCCTTTGCTAACTTCAAAAGGGTGGCCCGAGGTTATAAGAAGAAAAGGGTTTTGTTTGGTTTTTGTGTATGTTAAAATTAGTGAATTATGGATGAAATGGGAGCATTATAAGTTACTTTTGTGTTTATTTTTTTGACTAATTTAAAAGATAAGTTACGGAAACACTACAAAATTAAGGAGATTTAGGGACAAAGATAAGGGACAATGCTTTACACTCGTCTCCGAAAAACCCTGTTGTAGTCTAATAGGGGACAATTTGATAAAATTGTCCTCAAAAGCAAAAAACTCTGAATATTCGTTTGCTTAGGTTTTTCCGGATCGTCCCCGGAAAAATTGTGTTCCGCGGGTTAATCACCCGGGCCGGGCAATAAATGAATTACGAAACTTCACCACTCTTTCTTCAAACCCACACAAAGGGATGATATATTATCTTCTCATTCGTTTCCCTAACCCTACCTACAGGGTAGCCGTCTAGCCGAGATATAGGAGATACTGATGGCGGCGCCGTCTCCGTCGTTTCTATAGCTCTCTGTTGGTATTCTTGTTAGCTTAAGATAATTTTCTTAGACTATTATTTTTTTATCTTTTTGCTTCCCACAGGAATCACCATGTACGTTAGGGCATGAATTAAAAGGCTAACGAAGAGAATTGGTACCACGGGAGCGAGCATCTTCCCTTCCGCTGATTGTATTAGGTAAAGAATGATCGTGATTACAGTTTTGGGGCTTTAAGTTCAATTTTGTTTCTCCTCCTCTTCCTTTATTGATTCAATAAATGTTTGATGGACTTAGTGGCCACTTCAATATAGGTTGCTTGCTTCATTGACGGTAAGGAGGAGGAAATTTTATTTGTATTATGGTGTCGAGCATTGGGTCTATATATATATCACTATCAATTTTATATAAGAATTATCAATTTCGTCACTTCTTGTTTATTGTTTATTGTTCAGAACAATTCCCAACAATGGCAATTGCGTTGTGATAGTGACCTAATTGGATGAAAGTAATACACTAATTCAGGAGAAGGATTTGAATGCTCCATTCTGGTATGAAGGAATCTGAATGGTTCTTAGCAGTGTTCTTTTTTAGATTGTGCAGTCATGCAGCGATAGGTTCCACCTTGGTTGTTCTCTTGAAGAAGCCAAGAAGTCTAGCTTGTTTACTACCCTGAACTAATCAATAAGGTTCAGTAATCTTAATTAAAGTCTCAAGGTAAATTATCATAACATACTTGTCTGCAAATGCAGGTTGGTTTATCTAAGTTGTTAAATGACATGTAATTATTAGAATATACTTGCCTGCATAAGATTATGTTTCTATCATGGTATCTTAATTTTTAAATTATGCCCTAATTTTTTGTAACTTTGTATTTTCTTTTCTTCTTTTTTTCGTTGCAGAAGGATGATCCATAACTTTTGTTATTAGCTTAATTGGATGCTACAGTAATTCAAAGATTGGAAGATTGCAGAATTGCCTTGACAGGAAGATCAATAAAGCAAAGAGGTTCGACATTTTTCTAGAGTGAAGTCGAGTAAACTTTGTATTGATTGGTAGGTGAAGTTGTGTATCTAGTTATTATATATGGCAACCCATAGAATGGATATTCTCTTTGCAGAAGTTAAAATGAAAAGGTTTGAGGCAAGATGAAGATATTATCTCTTATCTTTGTTATCCAAAAGCCTTTTTTTCTCCTTTGATGGCCCCTAGTAATTAAGATCACTATGTATTGTCCCAAAAAATAAACTTGTAAGGTATATGCTATATAGATAACGTGTCTCTATAAAATTATATAATTCGTTGTCACCAATACACAAATTAAAGGACAATTTTCATCCCTAGAAGTTTGATAGATGACAATTTCTCGTTCCCAAAGATGCAACATATGATTTCTTTACTCCAATCTGGCAGCTACAGAGACCAGATATTATCCCCAGATAGACCCAACAAAATCATAAAATCGATTATGGGGGACAACAGTTTGTCCCTGAAAATGATGTTTAGGGGACGACTTATTGCCTCTAAAGTTATGACTATAGGGACGACATGTTGTCTTTCATGAAAAAGAAACGAGACAACGAGATGCGAGTATCGGGGACGACTGTCGTCCCTAATAATGGGGACGATCTAGAATTTTGTTGTCCCCAAAGGAATAGAGGACAAGAGTATAGGGAACCACACATTGGAGACGACTTAGTCGTCCCCAAAAACTATAGGGACGATTTTTCATATTTCTAGGGACGATTTTTGTCGTCCCCAAACCTCCTTTATTTTGTAGTGAAATGTCACATTTTTATATCTTTTCAATAACTGTCATAGCAATCGAGGTGTCTCTACACACCACATTTGATTGATTATGTCATTCTGCTCCTTGGTCTGTTCTAATCATCTTAATAACCTGCTTATCATATATTGAGTTTTGACCATAGTGCAATAATTTTTGTTATAGTTTTTCAATCTCGCTCTTTGTTTCATGAGAAATGCTCAAACACGTATATAAACTTATCATCAACAATGGTGAGATGATATTGAAATTCATTGTACGGAGAAATAGACAAAGGTCCCCAAATATCCACATAAATTATCTTTAAAATGCTTTTTATTTGCCACAAACTGGATTGAGGATGGAGTTGAATGTGTTGGTTGAATTCACGTATGGTTAGTAGTATACGAATTCCTAATATAACTACGATAAGTTAACATTCCGTGTATCACCTCTAAAGCTTTCTCATTTGTGGCCATGATACTCAAAACACTATAAGATCACATGATGACTTCCCCGCCATGTATCGTATCTCATTTGTTAAGCACCATATAGCCTTCCATGCTTATGTGTCAAGCCACACCGATCTACACATACTAGTCCCCGGTGCGCATATGTGTTAGCCCATACAAACACCACAGTTGACTATGTTTGTAATGTTTCCTTTTTGTTCCAGCATGCAGGTCGATTGTTTGGCTCTCTGCCTCCGCCTGTTGTGCGTGTACTCTGTTCGGTTGTGTTTTTCCTTTGTTTTAATTAATAAAAGGCTATCACCATTATAAAAAAAAACATTTCAAGTTAATTTGGCCTCACTTAGCTTACCTCTAATTATCACGAGGGAAATCGCCTAGAAGAGGCAGGCAACTTCCTTTCTCTGCTGCATGTAACTAGATTCTCGTAACACTTTGAACATGGGCCTTTGCTTTGATGAATCAACCGCCTCCTATCCTATCCTCCTTTTTTTCACCCACCAAAGCAAAGCAATATATACACATAGATTTAAATGGACATTGAACTGGTCTTTTTCATGGTTGAACAAGTGAAAGGCGATTCATGATCAGACGTTTCCTTATTCCCCTTTTCCTTTCCTTATTGACTATACTTTAATTTCCAACTGATAGCTGCTGTGTTGTTATATATAATTATGCATGAGCCCACACCGATAATAATAGCGAGGTCGAGACAGGACACAGGTACATACGCCTACGTGCCATTCTCTCATTGGATGACATGTAATTTACCAAGAACTAACCTCGAAGTGCAGCTGTCTGTCTGGTGGCCACTCAGTCACAGACTTAATACCAAATCAACAAGCGCTCCATTCCATCATGGACAACAGTATAAGAGAAAATTTAATAAATAAATAACGGAGTCAAGCTGCCGCCAGGTCATGATCCCAGATATTATTCCCGATTTGCAGTTACAAAAGAGGTTTTGTCCTAATAAAAAACAGGTCAATTGATCAAATGAATGCAAGAGCCAATATACTCCATCTCGCCAATCGAGGCTGGGAAGTTTTCCCGCCGTCATAAGAATTCATCATACCGTCTGTTATAAATGAATTTCATAAATTTTGAGTAATTTATTTTGAAATGAAATCTTTTTATTTTTGGTATTTAAAAAAATTCATTTCCAATTCCAAATTTTGAATTCTAAAAAATTGGAAATAATTATAACAATTCCAAGAAATTGAAATGAAATTTCCAAATAAATTTCATAATATTTACTAATTATTATAGAATGACATATTTATCCTCATTTATTAATTAAATTACTTTCTACTTATATTATTTTGCACCAATTCATGTTGTGTAATGAACGTTGGCAAAAATTTGATTGCAAAGCTAGGAGCATATGCTAGTTTTTTTTATATTTCTGCTTCGATTGTATTAGTACGTTGAGAAGCCACAACTAGAGTGTAGGATTCATTGACAAAATATTAGGAAAAAAACTAATGAATAGAATAGAAACACACAAACAGACTTTTGATATTCTACGTTTGGGATCAAAGGCGTTTTTAAAAAAATGCATTTTCAATGCATTTTGTGTCTGCCGGAAATCATTAAGGGTGTAGTTGAAAAGTTTTAACTTAATTCAATTCTAAACATATGTCAAACATGATTTGGAATTCACTTCATTTTATTTCCGAAGATTTGAATATGACATATCAAATAGAGGAATTCATCTGACAATGAATTCTACACAGTAATTCATTTTAAAATTAAATAAATTTTTCATTAATTTGGTACAAAACCGTCTGTAAAAAATATCTAAAATATCAGTGACATGATAATAGAAGAGTGAGCTACATATTCATCACATTGATGATGATCAAGATCGTTTGTTGTCAAATTATTATCATGGTACTCATAGGTAAGACGAAAAATTCTATATATAAAACGAGCATTTAACGAATAATCGACATATTCTTTATGATAAGAATACATAGCCTATGTTTGGCCCGACTCTTAGAAGTGTTTTTCGTCTTCAAAAGGTGAAGCAGGGCCAAACACCTCTAAAAGTTCGGCTTTTGAAAAGCTGAAAAGTGCTTTTGCATAACATAAAAGCAGAAGCTTCGATTTTGAGTTTCTGCAGAAAGCTATTTTGAAAATACAAGATTATCCTTATCATATTTTAATTTTATTGCAGAAAATATAATTTTCTTTCATTTATATAATTTTAAAAATAAAATAAATTATAAAATCATAATATTTAATATAAAAAAACCTAACAAGATCCATTTTGAATACTTTTTATTCTTTAGAATTTGGGTTAATACCTTAGTTTGGCCCGAACTATACACAAACTTTCTACTTTGGCCCGTGGTTTGCAAAATTGCTATCCTGACCTAAACTATGTAGTATGTACCATACTTTCTAACCTGGCCCGGAGCCGGGTTTGACCGTCAAATTGGACGGTCAACTCCGTTGAACGTTAGTCAATGTCTAGCTCACTTGCTACGTCAGCGAGCATGGAATAAATTTTTTTATTTTTTAATCTGTATTCATTTTATTTTCTAATAATAATAATATATAAATAAATAACCCCAATTTATCCCCTCCTTCTTCCCAAACCTATCCCCTCCTTCTTCCCCATTTCTCAATCCACGGAGTGAAACAACCAGATCGAAAACCAGGGAGCTCCAGTGGTGCTCCAACTGCGCCTCCCTCACTCACTCCCGTTGCGCTCCTTCACACCCTCTCCTTCTGTTCCCTTTCGTCTGCCCTCTCTGCTCCGACCCCATCTTTTCCTTCTTCTCCCCTCCCCCTGGGCCGCGCCTCTCCATCGAAGCCAAGATTTCCACGGATCTGCTCTGCGCCGCCAAGATCGCCGCATGGTCAATGGCGGAGGCGGTTAGGGCGACGGAGGAGGAAGCCAGCCGGAGGGTTAAAGAAGCGGTCGTTTGTAGGAAGAGGGTGAAGGAGGCTCTAGATAAAGTTTTGGCCGTCGTCGCAATGACAAAGAAGAAAACGGTGGCACCGCTAGAATCCGGGAAGCCAAAGAGCACCGCCTGAAAGTAATAATCTTTGTTTGGTATGGTGGCAGTGGAAAAAATGGGGAATTTTGTGTGCAATGCTTTCTGCGTACTAGTATTGGACTAGGATTCTGTATCTCTTCACTTGTTGATTGGTTAATCAAAATATTTTGGTCTCTGAATTGGTTTGTCAACAGAAGTAGTGTGTATTTGATTGGAAGAAATTAGAGAGTAAGAGGATGAGAAGGATGCGAGCCGCCGATACGATTTTTCATCCTCCAATGGCGGCGACAGCTCGTTGGATAAGGGGATAGGATTTCGGGGAAGAAGGAGATATGTTTCGGGAAGAAGGGAGTTTGGGAAATGGTTTTTCCCTATGGAGGGGAAAAATTGGAGTTTTTTATTTTTATTTTTATTAATATTACTAGAAAAGAAAATGAATACAAAAATTCAAAAAATAAAATTTTGTATTCCATGCTTGCTGACATGGCAAGTGAGCTGGACATTGACTAACGGTCAACGGAGTTGACATTCCAATTTGACGGTCAAACCCGGCTCCGGGCCAAGTTAGGAAGTATGGTACATAGTTCATACTAGGATAGCAATTTCGCAAACCACGAGCCAAAGTAGAAAATTTGTATATAGTTCGGGCCAAACTAAGGTATTAATCCTTAGAATTTTTATTTTATATTATAAATCCTTTATAGTCATTTTACATAACCTATTATATTAAAAAGAACTTCAAGTAGTTTTCAGCTAAACAATCAACTGTTTTTTTTTATAAGTATTTCTCTAAACATTATATCCAGAAGCTGCTTCTGCAAAATGTGCCGCAAAACCAAACTAGCCCATAAAATGCAAATAGGCAATGCAGGATAATCTCGAAAAGAAAAGGATAGTAGAGTTTGTCTGTATAAATTATACTCATGGAACCTAACTCCCTAAAGAGTTTTGATTTTGGTGTGATTAATGTCTTGATTGTTTATAAATTATAATTATCAAAAACTGGTGTCTGGATTTTTATTGTTAACCATTAGTGATGATCAGTTTGATAAAGTAGCCCCGCGGTTCAATTATTTCGGTCTGAGACTCGACAAAGCTATTATGCTTCCTTCCATTCATGGACCATATTTTTTTTCAGTTTCTTCTTCCACTTCTTTAGCAACTTGCAGCCCACCTTCGATGTAAATTATAGACACATTTCACAAATCAATACATTTTGGATTTTTGGTCCATCTTAATATATGCAAGAATTAAATTCACCATACGAGACCAATTAAATAATAAAATAACAATTAGAAAAATATAACTTGTACTCTATTAAGTGAATCCATAAAAACCTGTCGAAATCGGGCATATCCATTAGTATGATATTGTTCGCTTGGCAAAGCCCGCACGGATTTAATCTTAGGTGTCCTCCCTAAAAAGTCTCGTACTAATGAGCTTGGTGGACACTTATATAAAGAATTTCTTCCATTGTATTACCGATGTGATATTTGGATTGTCACATAACAAAATCCTTATAAAATCATTTTTTTTCTAAATCTTTCTATATACACTTTCTTTAAGTGTTAATATTTGAAGATTGCCAAAACTCAACAAACATTCATGAGTGAACAAATATTTGATAAGTGGGCTGGCTATTGGAATATTAGGAAACAGAACCTGAATGATCAATGGTGGGATTAGTTGCACAATTCTGTATATCACCCAGACAAAGTTTATAAGCAAAAGCATGATTGATTCCATGTGGATATTCTCTTGTTGTGGGGAATTGACTCCTATTATTAGATCAAACGAAAGTGAGTGCATGTGTTTGTGATTCCTCCAAGTCCAACCACTAATTATAAGCCCTTTTGAACAAAATGGAAAGGGTCGGAGGGAGTGGGGAAGTCTTGGATTCCATTTGCGAGTTGCGACCCTATGAATTATTCATAGAGTCCAAACCGAGCAAAAGGCATCCAGGAAAAGGAAAAGAGAAACAGAATGTGGGGCGGTTTTAAGAAAGAGCCATAATTTCCAATGGCTTAACATAAATTATAAAGTATGTCTCACCAATAAAAAAAAAATTATAAAGTATGTGGGATTCCAGCATTTCAATAATTGACTAGGGTATTCACATATCGGTTCTCCGCGTGGTATTACAAATTTTTTGCAGGAGGTTGTATCGTGTTTTGATCCTCGTAGCTCCTAATATTAACCGTAAAAACTAATCACATAGTATGATGTCGACAAGAATCGGTTTATAAGATCTGTTATTCAACATATTTGATTAACTTGAGTACTTATTTGAAAATAATAGTCGGTAACACAAATTAGCGAACTTTTAAGTCTGACATTGTTCGGAGTATAGTTGAAAAGCTTGTCTTACGTATAATTAGTGGCGAACCTAGAATTTTCAGAGAGGTGTGTTGGTCTACGAAAATAAAATATATGAAAGAAAGAATAAAAAATTAATTCATAAATTTCACTATTTTATTGTTTTTCACAATGAACCACAAACATTATTCATATTCTTATAGGTTTATAAAATATATTCGTCCGTGAATTAAAACCTTTTTCGTTCGATATATACAATTAAATAATCATTTATAAGTGGGTCACTTAATCGATTCTGAAACAAATCTCAATTACTTATAAAATTGATTAACATTACAGTATGATGGAGATGTGTGTATGGCAACAATTATCGAAACTGCATGTGTCGGAAGTCTTAGGTCCTCCCCTGCATGCGTACAATCTGATCTGCTGGGACAGGGAGCAATGACTTGCATGGAGCCGCTGCGAGTTTGCGTTGCCTATGAGGTTTCTCTTCTCTTTTGTGTTGTTTGATTGCTTGCATGTCTTCGTCAGCTTCATTCATTTCTGGGTTTGTGCCCAACTCTTGCAAGGATCATTGCTGTCTCCATATCATTGTACTGTACACCATTCAGTTGGTGAAACAAATACATGGCCGAAAGACACAGCCATTATTATTATTATTATTATTATTATTATTATTATTGGATCGGACGGCCAGAAAATGACAATAAAAACGTACGTGGCGAGCGGCCTACGCCCATGATCGCCCCGCAGAAAAAAAAAAAAAGATAAAAGAAAAGATCCATACGGTCGCCGTTGCCCTCCATTATTTCTCCCGATCAGCATATTCTGCAGAATGTACTCTTTTTTTCTTCTTTTTCTTTCTAATTTCCAAAAGATGAGTGAAATAAAAGGGTGTATATTATTCATTATTTTGTTTTTTTTGGCGTAATATATTATTCACCATTGACGGGAGAGTGGGGCCATGATTAGGTGGAGCTGAGTGTTCCATGCACCCCACACTGTGGACCATAGGATTGGTTTCTCATGTGGCGGCCTGCAACTTGCCGAATCCTACTTTGGGGTTTTTGTTTTAGCCTTTTAGGGTTTTGGAATCAAAATATGGTGGGCATGAATCAGGAACGCTCTCTTCTAGCTGAGGCTAATCTCCCCCATGTTATCTTTTTGTTTGCACCTCCACGCACTACATGAGATTGAAATCCTTGTTTCTTAGTCGAGTTCGTTTATATATTCCTCAATGATGAAACACTGATACATAATGTATTGTTCATATTCATGCATGTAATGCAATCATGTACTTGATAGATTAAGGTTTTGTAGATGATATGTTACTTCTGGGTAATTGTGTGCTGATGAGGACGATTAATATGGACAGAGAATTACAAACAACTGATACAAAATGATAAGGAAGCATCTGCAACATATAAAACTGTGAAATCAAACCAAAAGACACTTACTTGACAATTGACATGGTAGGCAAGTCGACGAGAAATAGAAATTTCATGATCATATTTCTTGAGAGAGCCCCGCACCAGATAATATACGATTTATCTACAACGAAATTTTCCGAAACTTGATCTTCCTTGCAAGCTCGAGACAAGAAAAGACTCATCAATTCAGTTCAATCAACCTGTTATTTCAGCACAATATATCTGTTATTGCTCGTAGGAAAAATTGAAAAGATTCGATAAGAATTTATTTAAACCTGGGTCAATAATGATCATGTGTTTTATTTGGTGAGATGAGATGTTTGCAAGGCACCGAAGTATGCAGCGCGGACTTGGCATTAAGGATATTAAGTCTACGAACTTGACAATATGATATTGACTGAAAAGGAATATATGGCGGTCAACATCCAATTAAATTTTTTTTTGAAAATTTGGTTAGTAAATGATATTTACTAAAACGCAAGTAGACCCATTGATTATGGGGGCATAGGTAACGTATATATGGGTTTGAAAGTTTGTAGATGGGTTCGAGTAGGGTATGGATATTTACATCTATAATCTAAATGTGTATGAGTTGTCTATGGATACCGATTTATTCGAGGGTGTTTTAGTTACACATACAAAAATTAGACCTATTTGTAGAACTTCAAAAGCTTAGGTACCAAAATGAAATACACAAAGATTTTAGGTACTAAAATATAATGTTCCGTCAATATTTTGAGGACTTATATGCCAAAAAAATTAGGTTATAAATATAAAGATCTATTAAGTTTAGGTATCAAACTGTAATTTTGAGGCTTAATTCCTTTTATGGTGATCTATTTAAGATGATAATTATTTA
Organism: Linum tenue; assembly: GCA_946122785.1. Taxonomy (NCBI): domain Eukaryota; kingdom Viridiplantae; phylum Streptophyta; class Magnoliopsida; order Malpighiales; family Linaceae; genus Linum; species Linum tenue. Next base: position 28,362,636 of record CAMGYJ010000010.1, on the reverse strand, counting down.
CCTTTTTATAGAAAAATGAAAACTATTTATTTGATATGTGTATATACCTAGCCAAACATTCCATGTATATATAATTGTTGAAACTTCTAGTCCGGGTTAAAAAGAAAAACTCTAGAGAGAAGCAAAAGGAATACAAACAAGAACTCACTTAAAATTTCACGCCTTCAAATCACATAGTGGAAAATGATGACTTTCTAATAAGTAATAACCATATATATTTATTTTTAATTGAACGCGACCTTGATCTGAAAAAGTTAGTGGTTCATGGTTCAATTATTAATTCTCTAAACTGTTGGTCAGTCGTGTATGGACTCGTTCATACTTGTGATTAAAATACACAAAAATAGTATACTAATTAGGGTTAGACGAAGAAAGCAAAGAAAGAAATAAAGAAAGGGTTATGGAAGGCGAGTGGAAAATGAAACGAAAAGAAAGTAGATGATGAAAATGTTTTGACCAATTCTTTTAGTTGGCCGCCAATACAACAGTCAACCATTTTCACCGTAGCTATTTATTGACACTTGCTTATAGATGTCGCATATTTTGTTACATGTAGTTAGTAGAAGTTTATTTAGTACACCGTAAATGTACTAAATGAGTTTATAAATTCGCTCTTGTAATATTTTAGAGCCGTCTCTCTTTTATCATTTATTTAATGTTTCCCTTAATGAGCAAGTATAAAATGGTCGAATCTTCTCCTCCAGTTGAGTGATACATCTTGTATTGTACAAACTAAATATGTTATGGTGGATTGATTTAAAAGGATTGGTGGATTGGATTCAAGTGTAATCTAAACATTGGATCAATATGTAAATTTAAAAAATTGTAGGTACAAAAATCTCATATAATTTAGATACCAAAACATAATTGTTCAATGATTTTACATTAAAATTATATTTGGGGTATCAAAATGTAAAATGTACATTGTAGTGATTAAGTTGTGATTTAATTAAATTTGAAGTTTCAAAATGCAAATTATTATGCAACAGTAACTGAACTTTGTCTTTATATATAATAATAAAAGTTATTGTGTTTTAGTGTTGAGCGTGATTTTTGTCGGAGGAAGTTAATTGTTGCAAAATTCTCATATGGGGCTTCTTGGTGGCGGTCAGAAAGTAAGGGTGGGTTTTCCATGATGCCTATTAACTAAGAGTATAAGCATTTCTGGAAATCAGTTCATATCAATCTAGGTGGAGGAGCCTGGGTATCTTTTTGGACAGACAAATGTTGATGCTTTTACATCAGAAGCTTCTCATACATGATACTTAGCTTGAAGAAGAAAGGTGGAGTTTTCCAAGCCGTTGTTCCTTGAGTGAGAATAGCAAAGAAACAATTACACATTTGCTCATTCACTGCACTTTCACAATAGGAATTTGGAGGGGATAATGATGTGAAGATTGTTCCTCAAGTTTCTCCCATATTGTTGAGTTTGTTAGTAGTGGACAGTCATTGTCCTTGTTTCACTCTTTTTTTTAACTCTCTTTCCTGTACACGAACTGCATCCCATCTATTATAAAGATTGAATCCAATAACAAAAAGATACAGCCTTTAGTGCACGTTTATGGTATTAGAGACATTCTCACTCTAACGAGTCAATTTGTTCTTCCGTCTTCTTCTTCCATTTTCTTTATCTTTCACCATGTCTACTGAGTCATCCTCTGTCTCCTCTACCTCTGCTTCCGGCGATTCTGCCTCCATGTCTTTGTCTTCTCTATCTCTTACGGCCAATCTGCAGTTGACCATTAAGTTCACCCTACGAATTCTCCAGTGGCATGCCCAGATCCCCCCCTCTTCTCCGATGTCATCATCGCTTGATGGGACATGTTGATGGACCCCTCTTTGCTCCGCCGCAACTCATCAATGGCCAACCCAATCTGGCATACTGGCATGATCGCGATCAATATGTTTTTACTCGGATTAATCTCTCTCTCACTCTCTCTCTCTCTCTCTCTGAAGCAGTTCTGCCGAATGTCATCAACAAAACTACGACCTTTGATGCATGGTCTGCCCTGGCTGCCATTTATGCGTCCGACTCCAAGATTCAGATTCGGCAGCTCACCAAGACTCTGCAAACTATCTACCATGGTGAATTGAATGCTCACCTGACATTTCTAGTGATGGCAATGGGTCGGGGCGGGGCGGGTACTTCAATACCCATGTCCCGCCCCACGCTACTACGGGTCGGGGCGGGTAATACTCGCGTGGGTACGGGCGGGGCGGGTCGACCCACTCTTATATGCTATTTGAAAAAAATACAAGCAAAATTTTACTTTTTACAATAAAACGAAGATTAAAGACTTCATGAATGAATAATAGTGATAATATAATGGGTAATTGGGTCTATTTAATTGAAAGATCAAGTCTAACTAGTTGAAGAAAAGCCAAAATAGGAGATATATGAATGGATGGTGTAAGAAATTGACCTAGAACGGGCCAAGAATGGGGCGGGGCGGGGCAGGACGGGTCAGAAGTTGATACCCATGCCCCGCCCCATGCTACTGCGGGTCGGGTAATACCCGCCCATCGCGGGTCAGGTCGGGTAATACCCGGCGGGGCGGGTTCAAATTGCCATCCCTAGACATTTCTAATCTCAATACTTTCGAATGTCTGTGCTATCACTGACTTCGACTGCTCACACCTCATAAACTTGCTCCTCGTTCGGTTCCATGTGTTTTTCTCGGTTATAGTAATCTTTATAACCGTTGTCTTCACATTGCCTCTAGTAGTATCTATGTTAACCGTCATGTTTTATTTGATGAAAAACGGTTTCCATTTGCTGAATTGTCCTTTACTCCCATCTGCCCCACTATCCCCCAATCTACCTCCTCCTCCCCTCGCTCCAACTAGCCCACCCACTTCCCCATTCAGCCGAACCCCACCCCCTATACTTCCACTCGATCAGTCCACCACTCCTATCTCCACCAATCAGCCCACCACCAATTCCCCCACTAATCAGCCCATCATCCCTTCCTCGACCTACCTTCCCTCTCCGCCTCCCACTACCAGACCCACAACCTCTCCAACATACTCTTATTCCACCTCCATTCGCCATCCCACCCTTCTGTCTCCTCTTCGACCAATTCCTCAGCGGCAGATTCACTACTTCCCGCATAATCAATTCACATTACCAATCTCAATAGTTCCACTCACCCCATGGTAACCCGCATCAAGACAGGCCATTTGAAACCCAAAACCTTTCTTTCTCGTTACCCATTGATGACACTCCCACCATCGTCATTCAAGCTCTCAAACTTCCCCACTGACGTTCGGCAATGTCGGACGAAATCTCCGCTCAGATCTGCAACCACACCTAGGATTTGGTTCCTACTCCTCTGAACTGCAATGTTCTCTCCAACAATTGGGTTTAGCCGACTAAGCTTCACCCGGATGGCACCCTTGACCGCCACCGTGCTCGCATGATTGCTTGAGGATTCGAACAAATTCGAAGCTTGGACTTCCATCAGACCTACAATCCAGTCCTCAACTAGCAACGCTTCGCCTAATTCTTAGTCTTGCAGTTACACAGGGTTGGACTCTCCATCAAAGTGACATTGCTAAGGCGTTTCTCCATGGCAAGTTGCAGGAAAAGGTGTATATGCAGCAGCCCCCTAGTTTCATTGACCTTGACAAGCCAAACCATGTGTGCCGCATATGCGCAAATCCATCTACGGACTTTGTTAGGCGCCCTAGACTTGGTTTCTCTATCTGGCCGCAACTCTCACACGGTTTTGTTTCTCTTCATCTCGCACATAACCCTCTCTTTTCATCTACAAGGCCGCCTCTGTTCGTGTCTACATGCTGGTATATGTGGATGACATTGTCATCACCGGTAATGACATCAACATTATTCAGCAACTCATGGTTTTTCTTCGTGACAATTTTGCTCTGCGTGAGATTGGGCCTCTCTCCTATTTTTTTTTTTTTTTTTGCCATTGAGGTTCATCGCTCTTCTTTCTTCATCGTTCTCAGTCAACGCAAGTTCATCCTCGACTTACTCGACAGGGTCAAGATGACTACCGCTAATGCTACTCCACATTTTCTACCATTTACATTGTCCAGCAGGCATCTCAAGATACCTCCCCACTCTTTTTGGATCCAGCTTATATCGGAGTCTTGTTGGTGGCTTATAGTATCTCAGCTTAACTCGCCCGGATCTTTCTTTTGCTGTCAATCATGTTTCTCAGTATCAACATGCTCTTACAGAGGCTCATTGGGCAGCCGTCAAACGCATACTTTGCTACCTCAAGGGCACTCTCGATCGTGGTTTGGTGTTCTCTAGGTCTCCCACACTTCATATTCTTGGATAGTCAGATGCTTCGTTTGCTTCTTATCCCCAGGATCGCAAATCCATTACTGGCTTTGCTGTCTTTTGTGGGTCGAACTTGGTTTCCTTGTCTACTTGCAAGCAGAAATTGGTTGAGCGCTCCTCTACTGAATGCGAATACCGAGCTCTTGCTACGCTGGCTTCTGAGATTTAGTGGCTCCGATCCTTGCTTCATGAACTCGACCAATCCATCCCATATGCTTCAGTCCTTTGGTGTGATAATCTTGGGGCTACATTTCTCGCCCACAATCCCGTTTCTCACAATCGATCCAAACATATGGAGATTGATAGACCGATAATTGCACATATTTTTACCTCCATTCTTGAGCCGTTTGAGATGTTGATTCTCGTGTTTTAAGCCAATTTCACGCTAGGTTGTGTGTTTATGTCACATTTCAGGATTTGGCATTGACGTGGAGGCGAGGAATCAAGTTTCGGTTCAAAAGGAGAGCGTTGAAGTAAAAGGGAGCTGGAGGAGAAAAATACCCGGCCAGGAGTGGAAATACTCGGCCGGGTAAAAGGCAAGGAGAGGCCGGGGAAAAGCTGAAATCCCAGGAGGGGTCTCGGCCGAAATGCTTAAATCCCCCATCGGGTATTCTTGACCTCGATCGGGGATTAATCCTCTGCCAACGCGGTGCGTTTCAAAAATCCCCGGCCGGGCACCTAAAATACCCGACCGGGGATTCTGACTGGGGATCGCGAATGGCAGGTTCTTAAGGGAAAAGAAGGGCAAATTTGAAGGGTTCCGAGTTTTGGAGAAAGAAAGTGATACCTAGAGAGAGAGCGACGAACCAGAGTTTCCAAGCGCCTTAGATCGATATTCATCATCAGTGGAGCTCGGATAACGCTTGGAGAAGTGTCGATTGCCGACCAGAAGCAGAACTCCATTCTTCATAGCATGATTTCTGCTTCTGAGCTAGAGTTTTCTTCTCTCTCCATGGAGTAACTTCCACATTCACCTGGGTATGAAGAACCCTAGATTTGTATGTTAGGTCTGATTGTATGAACCCAAGTATGAATCCATTGATTTGATTATATTCAATTGAAGTTTGATTTGTTGAATGGCATGATCCTGATCAAATTCCTGTTGTTTCTGCTTTGACCTAGAAAGAGAATATCTGCTAGGTTGATAGAGCACCCTTGATTGAAGGTAGTGAATTGACGAATTTAGTCGAGGAGTCGATTCACTATCCTGTACCGGATTTACTTCGGTAGTGGAGGTTTGGTTCGTTAGGGCCTCAATATGTTTACTCCGGTGGAGGTTAGTCACCCGCTGGGGACTCAGATTGAGAGGGTTTGGAGACCTTTAGTCGAGACTGCAGACTGCATATGAACCTCCCACATTATAATTATCTTTGAATTCGAACTTGATAAATTACAATCTGGCTTAACTGCAGTCTAGGGGGAACCATATCTGGGTGACCTCTCTCAACTTGAAAACAACCTTTTACTGTTTTGCTTGCTTGTTTACTTGGACCTTCACTACACTTTCATTGCTAAATAATAAGAATTCAAGGAGTAGTCATCACACTTAGGATCCGGGTTGATATTAAAACCCAAACCCGCTATACTACGCCCTAGTAGGTGGTTACACTTGGCCATTTTCTAGTGTGACGGTAGAAGCGAGTCAGAGATCGAGTTCCACTTTGTTCGTCATCACGTTAGCAAAGTTCAACTTTGTGTCCACTATTTTCCTGCATCATATCAGTTTACAGATGTCCTTATGAAACCTCTGCCACGTATGTCTATCAACAAGTTTTGCTCCAAATTGCACCTCTCTGAGTTTCAACTAGCGGGGGCGTAAGGATGTGAAGATTGCTCCTCAAGTTTCACCCATATTGTTGAGTTTGTTAGTAGTGGACATATGTTGTCCTTGTTTCACTCTTTTCTGTTACTCTATTTCTTGTACACGATCTGCATCCCATGTATTATAAAGATTGAATCCAATAACAAAAAGATACAGCCTTCAGTGCACGTATAATAAGAACGGTTATCCAAAAAGCTTATCCATATTATGTAGTATGGATCCACCTTCTCCACTAAAGGGTAAGGGAAGGGGTAAATGATCATATTAAGCTGGCACGTCAAAGAGTTTAACTTCCCTAATAAGAACTTAGTTGTTTTAAGAATGTTTAAGAAGTTTAGAGTAGACATAGTAGCCCTTTTAGAAACTAGAGTGGTGAAGAATTATAGGAGTACTAAAATACTAAGGATTTTTGTAGCTTGGGAGCATCTAATAATTACAAGATTCCAACTCAGGGAGAGTTTGACCGTTCTGGAGACCTAGCCTTGTTGTTACAAAGTTGGCATAAGGGGAGCATTTCCTAAAGATAAAAGTGATAGGTTAAGAAGTAATAATCATGTTGTTCGTTTACAACCCTAATAAAGAAGGGGAGAGGTTGAAGCTATACTAGGAGCTCCATGAACAAAATGAACCAGTTGCAGTACTTGGTGATTTCAATGTTAAATCAAGGGAAACATCAAACTCTGTAGTTTTGACCCCGAGTATGAATGATTTTATGAAATGAATCGATGAAATGAAGTTGGTAGATCACAAAATGGCAGTTTCATGGCATACCTACATAGTGAGTAGTTTTTGGTATGTCATCAACCAGAGGAAGGATCGAATCATTTGCATAGTGGGAATCCTTACATAGTCATAGTATGATGGCTCAATTACAATAGTTTTTAACCGCGCAAAAACAAAATGAAAAAAGCTAGGAAAGAAAGGTAAATGAACAAAGCAAAATGTACTTTCATGAAAAGAAGTTGGGAAAGAAAGGTAAATAAACAAGACAAAATACACTTCATAGCCACAACTTTTATGTTTGTGACAATTATAACCACAACTTTCGAAATATAACAAATAGCCAGAATTTTGATGGTTGTTTGACAAATATAGTTATTTCCATTGCAAACTTTTGAAATAAACGAAGCAGTCTCGGCCCTGTGCTCGGTTTCTTCTCATGACTCTATTTGAGAGGGCGAACAATTTTATCGGGCTAATTGACTACGATGAATCAAGTTTCACCGGAAACAAGAACAACCGCAACCGCGACGGTTTCGAGGAATTGGAGGGGAACATGCACTACAAGCCACCACTTCCTTCCTTCCAACTCATTGGTCTCTATCACCACCGGAGACACCACACTGTGTTCTCTTTCACCACCGTCGTCGATGCCTTCTTCTGCGCCCCCGTCGTTGAGCTTCTTCTCAGAAGCCTTCTTGCCCTCTTTCTCACCGTTTTTCTAGCAACTCCACCAAGCTTCTTCTTCTTCAGTCTAGCTATTGGGGATTGAATTGGCGATTTGGAAAATAAGGTCTTCTTCTTCAGTCATACTATTAAGTGACACTGTTAAAAGTATGGAAAGTGGCTATTTCGTGTATTTCAAAAGTTGTGGCTATAAGTATCACAAACGTGAAAGTTGTGGCTATGAAAGTGTATTTTGCTTTTTTTTTTAATTCACGTGGATTGGTAGGGACGAAATATCGCCAATTTAGCATTTCCATTAGTCTAGTCATTTTTTTATAAAGGTGAAATATATTAAAATAAAGGAAAATATAGTTATATTATTAAGTGACACCCTTTAAGAGATGTAAAAAATAACTATTTTATATATTTTGAAAGTTGTGGGCCCGTTTAGTATCATTTTGTTGTTGTTGTGGTTGCAGTGGTGTTGTGTAAACAGATGTACAACCACAACAGGAAAAAAACAGAAAACACAAACCTGTTTAGTTGATAAATATGATAAATCATGAAAACTGAAAACAAGAAACAAAAACGCGTTTAGCTACTACTATAAGAACTAAAAACCAGGAAAAAGAGATATGTCCTCAATATCAAGCAAAGTCTCACAAAATTTAATTTGTCTAACATCTTTCATGTTCCTTACATAAAAAATAATACTAAACATGATTATCACTCCATAACTGGTTAGCAATGGCATCACGCTTCTCGGTCATCTCACGTGTTGCTGCATAGCTGACGTTGAACTCAGTGAGTGGTAGTTCAACCCCAGAAGTCGAACCTTCTTCATCTTCATAATTTTCATATTCATGAAATAGTTTATCATCTTCGGCATGAATCTTGATGAAATTATGTAAGGCGCAACAAGCAATGACAATACTTGTTTGTTTCCACACAATCAACATCACCATTTTCAACAATTTTCTCCATAACTGAGGTAAACCACAAAACAAAGAACATAGCAATCAATCCAAATTCACAAATAACTAATCTATCAATCACTAAATACATGCCATAATTCAAGAACATATTCAGAAAGTATATGGAGGGGAAGTCGAAATCACCTGCTGTGGGGAGATGGAGTTAAGCGTTATGTAGGGGAAGTGGTCGGCGGCGGGCTGCTGGGCGGACTGGTCGGCGGCGGTTGCTGGGCGGACAGGTCGGCGGCGGTTGCTGGGCGGACTGGTCGGCGGCGGTTGCTGGGCGGAGGCAGGGCCGGCGGCTGGGCGAGGGTCGCGCGGGGGAGGCGAGGGTCACTTGGCTGGGCGACGGCGGCTGGCTGCGCGGCGGGGGAGGCTGGGCGACGCCGGCTGGCTGGGCGACGGGGGAGGCTGGCCGACGGCGGGATCGCCGGGCGGAATGGGGGCGGACTGGCGAAGCAACGCTGGTGAGGCCGACTTCTCTGTCGAGAGGGAAGAAGAAAGAAAATGGAGGCGGGCTTGAGGTTGGGGGCGGCTGTTAGGGTTTTTGGGGGGCTGTGTTAAAAAAAAAAAAAAATTTGCTTCTGTGGGGATTCGAAAAGTGGTCTGTTTTAATGAAATCAAGTGCCCAACCAGTAGGAATCCCGTGTGCAACATGTTTAAGAATCAGATCCAAAGCTATAAATTGTTGTTTCTCATATTTGGGCCTTGTTGTGCAACTCTGATTCACAACAAAAAATAAAAACCCAACTAAACACGTTTTTTTTTCTTGGTTTTCCAAATTTCTTAAAACACAACAGGAAACAAAAACAAGCAACAATACTAAACGGGCCCTATGAGTGTAGATGCCCAACTCATATGAAAGTTGTGATGATGTAATTGTATTTTGCCAATAAATAACTCAGTTTTTATTATTTTATTACTTTCCTCTTTTCCGTTTCTAGTTTCTATTTAGTTTCCATTTCCTCCCGCAATTCTATTATTTTTTGTTTTTGTTTTCTCGGTTTCGCTTTTTCGCCAAGTCTCTAATTTCCGGAGGTCTCTATAAATATTCACGATGGCCACCACCACCTCCTCCGTCACTCATGACTACCGACCACCGCCACAATCTCTCTCTCTCTAAAATAAGTAAAACCATATAACTTCGCAACCCGAATATTCTCCTGCGAAGATTCCCTCCCTTCTTCTCTCTCCTCTTAACTGTCGCCGCCGCTATGAAACTCGATCACAATTTTCCCGCTACCTCGAACGGCGGGGAGCGGGAAGTCGAAGTAGAGGAGGAAGAGCAAGGGTTCAAGACGATCGAGGTGGCATCCGTCACTGATAATCCCCACAACCGCCACCGACAGCTGGATCACATCAACAACTGCTGCGGCGGCGGCGATCTCTCGTCGGAATCGCCAGCTCCGTCGCCGGCCGTAGACGAGCTGAGTTTCATCCCTCCCCTCAACTTCGCCATGGTCGATAATGGCATCTTCCGCTCCGGATTCCCCGATTCGGCTAACTTCTCTTTCGTTGAAACGCTCGGCCTTCGCTCCATCATGTAAGCCTTACAAAATCTAGGGCTGTTTTCCCCCCAAATTTTCGCGCGGAATTGATGATGATTTAGGGATTTTTTTCTGCTTCCCAGTTGCTTGTGCCCCGAGCCATATCCTGAGGCGAACACGGAGTTCCTCAAGGCCAATGGGATTAGGCTTTTCCAATTCGGAATCGAAGGATACAAGGTGCGTTCTGCTTTTCCCAGTGCTGGAATAATCCATCTGTGTGTATGGACTTGAAAGCTTTGTGTCTCGTCTTTGGAAGATCCTCTGGATACTTAGATATTCCTTACTGATGCATGTGTGGGGAAATGAAAATGGCTTTTGGGAAAAGAGTGATGTCAAGTGCGTGCACTACCCATTCCAGATCGATCTTCTTTATTCTATGCATATAATTCAAAACCCCACTTTGTTTGTTTATTACTCTCGAGAATTCCAAGCGCAAGTGGAGCTCTTCTTTTTCATATTCATTGTTCATGGTTGCGATCCCCAGCTGCAGATTTGGGGGGCTCCTGATAACGAGTGATGCCTACTGAATCTCTTTCCCCCGTTCTTTATCTCGTCTTTTATGAATCCCACTTATCTTGATGAAGATGGTGAATCCCAATTGCTTATGCGATGGTGATGATGGCGTCTTTTTGCTCTTTATGGCCATTCGACCGTTACATTTGAGAAACCTTTGGGTTGAGGACAAAATTGAGATAAGTGGCAAAACAGTATCAAGAGCATATGCATAGAATATCCTCCATTGGGGACAACTGACAGATGGGTTTTTGTTGTCTTCCTCTTTGCCCTGTCCCTTCCCCAACTTATCTCCCAGATGCCGTCCCTTCCCCATCACCACCAGTTTTTTCTTTCCATTTTATTACTATTTCATGCGTTTATCAAGCACTTTGGTTACAATTTACAAAGCCCGAATTCTTGAAATATAGAACGTGTATGGAGTTTCTGGTGGTTGATGCAGTTGCCTGGCTTCTCAAAAAACTTTTTAACAGTCTTGCTGAGAAAGTACTTTGATTGAGGAGAAAGTGCCCTTGCAACTGTTGGTAGTTAGGAATGAGATGACTACGAGGAAGTGGGAAGCACACTGGTCAAGCATATGGTGTTGGAGTCTTTGTCGACATATGCTGGTCTTGTCAGCTGCTTACTCATATGTGGGCATATAGCCAATTTTTAGGCCTTTGCCTGCTAAAGTACAGTGGCCACATGCTGCGTTGCAGTTTGTCCCCGGATCTTGACTAATGGACATTTTAGAGGTTCAGTCTTAATAGATATGTCCAAAATCACTTAGGCAATCAGATCTCTGAAATGATAAATTGGGTGTGCATTGTCTGATGTGGGGAGCTCCTAGTTTTGTGTCGGGTAAGGATTATTGCTAAAGGTTTATCCTTTTTTATTCCCTAAATAGCAACTTTTAGTCTCAGCTGAGTTGAAATGCGGAAGTTTCTGTGAAGGACTGCTTCTTGCTCTATTTCCTGTAACTATTTCCCTCGGGAGAAGTCAGGTGGTTTTCCTCTCCAGCTATCTGGGTTCAACCTCGGTCCAATTCTAAATTGGTTGCAAGTATATAGCCGACGATATCTAAAAGCAGAGTCACTGCTATAGGCAGTTTACGTTACCAGAGGCAAGTCCTCCGCTAGTTTCAGTTCCTCGGCTTTTTGTACCGGTAATAGAGCTCTTACGAGATTCCCACTATCTCTTGTTATAGCTAGTGGCCATCTGGCTAGGGTACAGGCTCCATGATCTGTCTCTGTAATCTCGTACCATAGTGCCCTGGTGTGGATACTTTATGTGGAAGTTGGTGGAGATACGACCCTAGAGCATAAAGCATTGCATGAGTGCAAGTTTTTGTGCTGCATTACATGTCAAGGGCATTAGTCGAAGCTCACTTTTAATATAGATGTCATTTTGCCCTAGCTACAATGATTTAGTTGAGCATACAATTTCCTTCTATACTGACTAGTTGAATGGCAGCTTAAATGCTAAAAAATACCGAGTACTTGAGAGAAATGGCAGAAGCTTGTAACTTCATGTTGATCGGGTCTTATCCCTGGAGCTAACCCTGAGTATTTTTACTGGGCATTTTGCAGGAGCCATTTGTGAACATCCCAGAAGACACAATTCGTGAAGCTCTACAAGTAGTCCTTGGTAAAACAACATTTGCCCTTGCTGTGGGAATGGTTATAACCTTATTTACATTGATGATTGATTCCCACTTGTGTTGCTAAAAATGCAGATGTGAAGAATCATCCTCTATTGATCCATTGCAAACGGGGAAAGGTAAGTTCGATGATGTATATATCCATTGACAACTACCTTGGACAGCATGAGAGAGCATTTTGTGATATGTTTTTTGATTTGATAATGCAGCATCGAACCGGTTGTGTGGTTGGGTGCTTGAGGAAACTGCAAAAGTGGTGCTTATCGTCCATATTCGACGAGTACCAGAGGTTTGCGGCGGCCAAGGCCAGAGTATCAGACCAAAGGTTTATGGAGTTATTTGATGTTTCTACCTTAAAGCATATCCCATTGTCCTTCTCTTGCTCCAGAAGGTAGCAGTACATCTTGTACAAGTAAAACAAGGGAGGGGAGAGATGGGAAAACCGTGTGCTAGTTGGCGGGACTCAACCGGGTTTCTTTCCCCCTCTGTGTTGTTTTTTGGTAGTGGAAGAGAGGATTCTTCTTAGCTATAGTTTCTGTGATGAAATAATATATCTCTGGCGGCTGAAAATATCATAAAAGGGCGGGAGATCGTTTCTATTGTTTTCCTTCTCTCGACGTGGAAGAAGGCTAAAGAAGAAAAAACGACCAATTATATGTTGTATTCTTATGATCATGTTCTGTGTGGGTGGGTGGAGTTTGCATGTAGAACTAGGTTACAGCTAGCTGACTGTTGGTTTCGTTCGCCGGATAGTTTAGTTGGTGAAGAAAGCCACTGAAATGTTTTGCCGACGTCTGTCTTTTCTTCTCCAGGCCGAACGTGTATACAATGGGTGGGCATCAGGAGAGGGCAGTGGTGGTGGCAACTCTGAATTTTCTGCACCAACTGTTATTGTGATGAATGAATAAACCGAATCAGTTACTCAAAGATTGAAGAAGAGCCGTTCATTAGTTACTACTTACTAGCTGGCTAGCTCTTCTCCATGTGATCACCGGTCTCATTGCGCTTATTTTGGGCCGGGCTTATCGGTTCAGGCCTTCAAGGTTCCTTTTCTTTTTTTGTTTGACTCTGCGCTTCAATTTCCTGGACAGCTTATCGACCCAAATACGGCCCGGATGATGGCTTATATTGGCCCAATCAGTGTAGTTCCATGATCTATGCCCATATAAATGATGAAACCAAATCTTGGAAATATGGCTAAGAAGCTGGTTTGAACGTTTTGATCATCAGAATCAATTGTTAATCATTTACCAGTCCGTTCCTATTACTGAGTTAAGCAACTTGTCTCGCTAGTCAAATGCTCAAGTGTCACCTTTTTCTATATATGCTACGACTACATGGTACATCGATAGAGTGGTCGTGACTTCAAATTTTGTAATGTAATATGCAACTCTCATCTTCTTTCCTTTCTCTCCTAATGAGACACCCATTAAAACAAGGGTACTATATCATAATGGGGTGTCAATGAATCACTAAATTGTATATTTTTTTTATTTTATTATAATTTGAGCATTTTATTTGAATCTTGAACGATACTGAAAGGACATAGTTGAGACACTAAATTGTATAACATACTGTTGCAATCTTCAACCACAAACTCTAACACTATGTTTGGCAACAAGGGGGGTGCAAGTTCGAGGGGGGTGCAAGTTGAGGGGTAAATTGTTGGGGGGTGCAACTTGGTGGAGGGTGTAAGTGGAGGGGTAAATTGTTGTTTGGATGAAAAAGTAGGGGGTGCAAATAGAGTAAAAAGTAAGTAATTATATTATTATAAAATAGATTTATCAATTTATAAAATATTATCACAAAATAATAACATGAAAATTCAATATATAATAATAAATAATAAATAAAAATAATTTTAATAAAAATAATTATTATATAATAATGCTCAAATATAATTATTTATAATAATAATAATAATCATTGGTCGAGCAACCTCGAAACTCGAAATCCAACTCGTAACTGGTCATCCTAAGGGGGTTCTCGTGCCTAACTTTAAATTGAATATGGTCAAACTTAGTCAAACACGTTCGAATCTGTAAGTTTTAACTATTTATTAAAGTAAATCGAGTTAACTAAACTGTTCCTCTCTATCTTTTCAACAAACGCTTCTTATCTCTAATTTTCAATGCAGATTCGGGTCAACTAAGAGATATCGATTTGACTAGGCGAACATTGACAAACTTGCTCTCTGAGTCAAATGGTCAACCCCAAACAACTTCTACACTAATATAGATATAAGAAAAAATTAATAATATTAATTATTATGTAATTATAATCTAATTAAAAATCCATAATTCCCCTCCTCCCCCTTCCCCCTCCCTTCCTTCCTTCCCTTGCACCCCAATTTGGGGGGTAAGCCGAAATAGTGAATTTACGCTCACGTTTTGCACCCCCCTACTGTTACAAAATAACCAAACGGGGGTAAACACCTTGGAACTTGTGTTTACCCCCGAAATTTGCACCCCCCTTCCATTTACACCCCTTCCCAAACATAGTGTAAAGTAAAGTTACCAAAACTCAATGGCAAACAGTATCGAATGGTCAGAATTGCATCGTTGAGTGTAGTCGAACCCATAAGCCATAACTACAAAGACATCTCATTAATTCGTACGACATGATATTTTCTCATTCAACGCATCCATCGGAACACAACTTGGATCACAAGTTATTGCCAACACTTATCACATAGACAAGATAGTTGGATGGTTATGGAAAGCAAACCTCCCTTTGCCAAAGTAGGGCAATGTTGGTATAATGAGTTAGGTATGATGTGTGACAAATTACAACTAAGGAGCCCTCTTCTTCTTTCCCTTTTCCAGTTCTTCTTATCCTAACAACAACAAAAACTACTGTGGATAAGCACTGTGAAGATCAGATATGTGGGGAAAGAAAGGAAAGAAAGAAGTTAGCCACAGCCAGCCGACAGTAGCTGTGGTGAGGGAGGGACTTCAATTTGCTAACGACATACTATTTTCATTCATGTTGATTGATTGATTCTGGAAAATAATTGCGAACTTGCCACCCAAACGGCCAAAAGTGATATGGACGTCTTTGTAATTACTCAAAAGTTTCAATGGTGGACGAGGACAAAGAATATATATAGTACGTTGTAGTAGTGGGTTCTCATTCATTTCCCTCTCAGTTGAGTTGAAGTCGATGCTCTATAGCCATAGCCAAGTAAACTATAGCCACCGATACCAAAATGGGTTGTGATTTGTTTGTGGATGTGGTAGATAAGTTTCCTGTTTTATCCCCTAGGTAAAAATAAAATTTAATGGCTTAAATAAATGGATGCATTGGTGAAGTTATATGAAATTTAGGCATGAAATGAAGACACGTTTAAGTATATAAGTGGAATGATGTTTGAATTTATACGAATGATGTCGAATGAGAAAAATTCTTGTTTAGAAGATACTTCTACTCTTAGAAAATGATAGAATATTGGATTCAAAAGTTTTCTGGTGGAAGAGTACCAAGTTAGTAGCCAACAAAAAGAGTTCCAATCACTTGGACTCCACGTCTATTCTTTCCCTTCACTTTTGATATGTAGTTCGGTCGTCTGTGCCAAAAGACATTAATAGAATAATGATAAAGCTTTTTGTGGTCTTCCATAAATTTTACAAATGTCAAGTGCACAATTTGGTATTTTTACTGTAGCACAAAGCCACAAATCTCCTATTTACTGTTCTATACTTCTTAAATTTTTTGCATCGCTCCACTGCACGGCACCTTCATTCATGCACACAACACCACAAAGTTGGACCAAGATTTCATAATCTGGACAATAAGCCCAACAAAATACTCAAACACACAAAACTCCTCAGAATATGAGAAACTCAACCGGAATATGAGGAGGATATGATATCCATAATCTATGAATGTTCAAACTGCCATTGTGCTATTAGTTAATATATCTTTTACATGTTGATTATTGAGCTCTTAGCTCTTCAAGATGTTTTTTAGTTGGTGTTTGGCACGTTCATTTTCTAATGTTTTATATTGTGACGATGCGCAGGTGATCATTCGACTTATCACCACGAAGAATTTGTCGCACGTGATGAGGGTTATCATACAAGTGGTCCAAGTGTTACGGTCTACTTTTCAGCGTGCCTCGTAGGTATAAAAGTGGGTTCCCATATCATGACAAAACAAGCCTTGAAATGTTCGCCTGGACACTTGTCGAACAATGTGTTTTCTTTCTTATTGTTTTGTAGCATGACCTGCAAATGTCTTATATATCTGTCAGAATCTATATTGTTTTCCTTCGAGGATAATTATGAAAAAAAGAGAACTCAACTGGGGATGTCCAGCTAAAATTAGATTATTCATATTCTTTTGGGTAATGTCTATTTTTTATCCAAATCTTTTTCAAATTCTTTTATATTATCCAAACCTATTAAAATTCTATTAATTAGCCAAATCTATCTTAATGCATCAAAATATTAGCCATTTTTATGTTATCGTTAATATTTTTGTAACTCTTTTTTTAGTTAAAATACTAAAATTTTTAGAATGTTGACTTTCATGTGTCTCTTCCAAGTCAGTATCATGTTGCCAAGTCAATGTTACTAAAAAAATTGCTAACTGGAAATTAACATTTGGCTAATTCTTTGTATTTCGATAGGTTTGGATAATATAAAAGAATTTGAGAAAGATTTGGATAAAAATAGATATTACCCTATTCTTTTTAATGATAGTAAGAACTTTGCTACTATGCTCACACAGTGCTTTCACTTACAAATTTTTTTATGGTACAATCTGAATGTGTACATTTAATGTTATGGTAAAAATTCAGTTTGTACCTATACCTTTTCGAACGAATTTTTTTTTATGATACATACAAAATATTTACCTTAACATTATGGTACAAATATAGTTTTGATTTTTTTTACATCAAACTTCATTCATTTCATTCCAAACCCCAACAATTGGGAAGCGTTACAATTACAATAATGGAGCGACAAGGTCGGCAATGACAATCCATTCAGGAGGAAGGATATCAAGACGAGAGTTCTTTGCGATCTAGTCAGCCAACCTATTGAATCGACGAGGAACAAAATCAATCGAGATCCAAGGAGAAGCACAGAGAATGGAAACCACACAAGCAAGGGTTGCCCGACATTGCCAGGCCAAATGCTCGGATCCTGTCTCAACGCAATCATCAACCTCTGACAGTCAGATCTGATACATGCTGGGACTGGATCCTGGGCCGCCAAGATAACTGCATTAAGAATCGCAACAACTTTCGCTTGTAACGGAGAAGAACAAAAGAATCTCTCAGCCCCCCCCCCCCCCCCCCCGCGTCGATAAACCTGACCGTGGGAGTTAGCAATAGCAATCCCATATATAAGCAGCTAGGGGTGTACATGAGTCGGGTGGTTTGGGTTTAACCATTTTAATCACCCGACCCATACACTACGGTTTGGGAATTATCAAACCCAAACCCACCCAAAAAAATTTAAACCCTATGCTTTGTTTCTAATTGGGTTGGGTCGGGTTGGCGATATTTTTAAGTAAAAATTCAACCCAACATAAAATATATAATTATTATACATCATAAAAAAATATTTTAGAACTAATTAAAATTTCAAACGAATAAACCGAGGTGAAAGGTATCAAAATTCACAAATATTGTTTGAATTTTAATAAAATTTGATTTACTTCAACATATGTCTAGTTTTTTCACGATATTTGTTGAAATAGGCTAAAAAGGTTATAAACAAACGCATTCATAATAAGTTATTCTATTAAAATTGTAAACAAGAAAAAGGATTACGTGAATCATAACTGTTTGAACCTAACTGGGCGTAGGAGTGAGGTTTGGGTAAGAAAGTGGGTCAAGGGAGGTAAGCAAGGAAAGTCGACTGTGTTGATGTAGAACTGAGACCTTCGGAAACAGGGATGAGAGAATTAGTCTTTAGAGAGAGAAGTCGATGTTTTTAGAGATAGAGTCTGAAAAATGCGATCCTCTCACCCACCGGAGTAAATGCCATATTTATAGGCTACATGGTGGTGGGTGAGTGGTTGAATTACATGATGGTACAATGACATGACCACTGACATGTCAGGGGTTTAGGCCATGCCTATACCTAGGACATGTCAGAGGCTTACCTACGACTGTGCTTAGGACCCTGATGTGACTACCTCTCGGGAAGCGAGACGACGCTTTCTGCGGCTCTTTGGTCTGGTCCACGCGTTGATCCTTCAACGTGCGCGTAACCTGTGCCGCGCTCGAGGTCTTCACGCCGGTCCGCCTTCACAGTGTCGCGCTCGAGGCCTTCGTGCTGAACCGCGCTGGAGGTCTTCGGTCGTCGTCGCGTCCTGACGGGTTTGGCGGCATTTGGGGTAGTGTCAGTGCGTTCCTCTGGCGCGGCTAGGTCCGAGTCACATGCCCAAAAATTTCCCCCCATCAGAGGGTGTTCTGTGAATACCACCTGTTTAGATTTCCGCTTGATTGACTCGGGCCTGCGTGATCTCCGCGGGGTAAATTTTCCGGGTTCGTTACCGATCGCGCTGATCTCCGCCTGATTGGAGTTGTGCTGATCGCGCGGTTTTCGTGGGATTCTTCACGCTCGTTGTGCACGTTACTTTGAGCTACCCGCGACACTTGCGCTTGAGGTTGTGTTAATCGCACGGTTTCCGTGGGATTCTTCACTTGTTGTGCGTGCTACTTTTAAGTTGAGGATGGGTCGTGCAAACGTCGCGCGCGACGTTTACAGTTGAAGTTGTACTGATCACGCGATTATTTGATTTTTGTGCGCGATCGAAGTTGGGCGTGGGGTGTGTTTTTTCTTCCTCGTGGGTGTGTCATGCCCCCCAGGCGGTGCGCGGCACTTGTGGCGTCATCGACTAGTGCCTATAATGGTAGGTGTCCACGTGTCCCTGTATGATTGGGCTACTTGGGCGGGGATTTTTTGAAATTCGAAAAGATTTGGTAGGATCTGACGGTTACGGATCCCTATGTGACTTTAACCCTTCGTTTTCCCCTGGCCGACTATAAATATAGGCTTGCTGTGGGGGAGTTGGACTCATTTGTTTCCTTCGACTCTGTTTCCTATTTCTTCGTTCATCCCTTCTCCGAGATTCCTCTCCTTCTTTTACAACCTTAGTTCTCCTTTCGCTGTTGCTAAAACTCGAATTATTATCATGGCTAGCATCAACATCGACGAGGCCGAGGTCGTACAAGGCGAAGAAGGTAATCTCTCCCCTCTTTCGCACACTTCTACTGATCGTTCGTTGGAATTGGGCGGTTCCGGTGATGGGAACGGCGGCGGTGACGAAGGGATTCCGGCGACGCCGTCGTTCGACGTCGAGTCGGAGAATGACCTCGGCGGTTCTTCCGACGTGGGTATGGTTACCTCCGGGAGCGGGCAGGCGAGACAAGGAGCTCGTGGAGTGCTGATAATCCGGTGTGATCGTGACGGTAGGCCAGGGGTTGCCAATGATGAAGCGCGCGAAGACTCTGGCGCACATGTTGTGCGCGTGTTAGAGGCCATGGCCCGACTGGGGTTACGCGGTGTTGGCGCCGCGTATACTGAATGGGCAGAGATGTGGGGCGATCAGCCGGTGCCGCACGACAATCTCAAGCGCGGGCCCGAACACACCTCTATATACGATGTTGATGACGTGGCGGAGATAGTCCGCGGACTGGGCTTGCCCCCCATTGGGAGTACGCCGCTCCTTCTACGGGAAGCATGGTGGGCAATTGCCCCCGGGGTGGTTTGACGTTTATACAGAGTATTGGGTGATGGGGTTCAAGTTCCCTATCGAACCGCTATTATGCGCTTTGTATAGGCGCCTTAACTGCTCCGTTGGGCGGCTCTCCCCGTCTGTGATCATGCACGCGAGCTGTCTCCGCCTCGCGTGCAAAAGGCTTAACATCGAGCTAACTTACGGCCTGTTTAGGAAGATATATAAAATCAAGGAGCCAAAAACAAGAAGCGACTGCCTTTCCATCAAGCGTCGCGACAACAGGCCCGACGGCTTCGTGTATGGATCGCCCAAGTTAAAGAAAACTTGGTTCGAGCGCTTTTTCTACGTCAAGCCCACTCCCGGAGAGTGGGCGAGTGAGTTTGTGGAGGAGCCTACTGTCTGGAAGAAAGGCAGCACGCTTGGATATGAGTCGGATGCCGGCAACTATGACGGGCTCAACGACGAGTATGAGGCGTGCATGCCTCATAGGATCAATTTATACGCGGGGGGAGTCCGCGAGGCTTGTTTGGAGGAGCTGTTTGGCGATGGTTAGTTGTATTTCTTTTCTTTTGCATTCTATCATATTAACCGCTCTCTTACGATTTATTGGCACAGGTGTTGACTTCTCCAGCCTGGTTAGCATGATGTCGGTTGACGACGTCGTGAAGGCGCCGCGCGCTGACAAGAAGAAGAAGAAGATGAGCGCGGTGCCGAGGACTGCGAAGCGGAAGGAAATTGAGCAGCCACTGGCGGCTGAAAAGCCCCGTAAGGCGGCTCGTTTGGCAGAACCAACTGCGTGGATGGCGCAGACTCCACAAGCGGAACAACCGTTGTCTGCGGCGAGGCAGCTATCTCTGGCGCTTTCAGATCCAGAGGCGCCGGTGAATAGGCCTTCTCGGCATGAGAGAGAGATGGCTTGCAGCTCGTCGGGGGCCACTGTCCAGCAGAAACTGCCAGAGATGGCTGGCTTTGGGGGGACTCCCGCCACTGCCGCTCCCGCCACCGCTGGTGACAACTACTTCCGTGATGTGCGGATTCACACCGGGGCGGCTTGCAATCTGGCGTCCGCGAATACCGCCCTCCGGGCACTCGGGCTTGTACTAAGTATTCCGCTGCGATTGGAGAAGTCTGATCCCCTTCATGACCTGGCTCAGGTCCACTTCGCGGTAAGATCGGGTTGAGTTCTCGCGGAGTTAGAAGTTATGTTTTTTTTATTGAATGCAATGTTTTGCTAAGTCTTTTAGCGTTGTGGTTGTAGGTTTTGTTGGCGATCTTCCAGGCTCAACAGGAGCGCGCATCGCAGCGCGCAAGGATGAAGGTCGACGAGGCAAAGATCGTCCAGCTGGAGGGGAAGGTTGTTGGGCGAACAATCGTGCCGACGTGGCAACGAATAAAGCCAACGAGGCGATGGAGGAACTCGGCGTCCTGCAGAGCAAGTTGGCCGCCGACGTGGAGGCGGCTAAAGAGCAGGTGCGGGTCGAGGAGCGCTCCGCCATCCGAGAACAGCTGGAGGCCTCTTACGCTGAGAAGTTGAAGCGAGCTCGCGAAGAGCTTCAGAAGGAGAAGGACGACCTAGTCCGCCTTCACAGTGTCGTGAAAGTGGAAGCTGTTCGCGCGGCCGAGGTTGCGGCCGTTCGTCAGTTCAAGTCTTCTCCCTCTTTCGGGAAGATTTTGGCGGACGCCATGACCAAGGTCGTGATCGCGGTCGGGAAGAAGGTTCGGCCAGAGAACCCGGGGGTTCGCTGGGATACTCACGAAATGGTCCAACACGTCAAGATGTGGATTGGTGAGAAGCGGGCCCTTGGAGTCTGACTCCGAGTCAGGGGATGAGGATGAGGATGAGAATGGGGAAGAGGAGGAGCGTCCGGAAGCGGAGTAGCGCCCGGACGGGGAGAAGGCTGAGGGCGCGAGCAGGGATGGCGAGAAAGTTGATGATGACGAGGAAGAGGATGTTCAGCCCTTGCTGCGCCGCAAGCAGAGTAGAGAGGATGTCCAGCCTAACACTGATGGTGCTTAAGTGTTATCGCGCTGACGTGTTTCCTTTTTGAATTTGTTGCTTTGTTGCCTTCTTATATTCCTTTCCCTCTTTTTTTTTATATATCAAGTGTAGTTGCGAACAATGTTGATGCTCCCGCTTAATTAAATCCAAACAGTCTTTATTTGTGGCGTTTATTTGTTAATGTGCTCGTTTGTTCCTATGAATCGAGTAGGTGCGAATAGTTCATGACTATCGCTGTTATTTGTTCTTTCGAACCGAGTGGGCGCGAATAGTGCGGGACTATTGCTAATTTTTGTTCTTGGGAACTGAGTGGGCGCAAATAGTGCATGACTATTGCTAATTTTTGTTCTTGCGAACTGTGTGGGCGCGAATAGTGCATGACTATTGCTAATTTTTATTCTTGCGAACTGTGTGGGCGCGAATAGTGCGGGACTATTGCTAATTTTTGTTCTTGCGAACTGAGTACTTTTCATTCCTTTGCGACAAAGCGTCATAGCGGGTAAAATACAAATTAAGTTGTCTGGTGATACTTCCTGAGATTTTGCGCGTTCCACGTTCTTTGTATCTTGTTGCCCCCCAACTCGCTGAGTTTGAAGGTGTTGGCACCGACCACTTCGCGGATTAGGTATAGACCCTCCCACACTGAGGCGAGCTTTCCGTGCTTGGGGTCGGGACGGAAGTTCCGCCGTAGTACTTGGTCTTCGAGGATCAACTTGTGTGGAACCAGCTTCGCGTTGTGGTACTTGGCTACCTACTCTTTCGGCCAATTTGATTGCTGCCAACTCGCGCCTTTCCTGTGACAACTCTAGGTCCGGCAAACGCGCTTCATTGTTGGTTTCTTCGTTGTACCTCGTGATTCGATAGGTCGGGGTTGTTGTCTCTATGGGGATTATCGCGTCGGTGCCGTATGTAACGGCGAAAGGGGTTTCGCCCGTTGCCACTTTGTACGTGGTGCGGTGCGCCCATAGCATTGTGTTGAGCTCGTCAGCCCAATTACCTTTGGCATCGTTCAAGCGGGTGTGCAAGCCGTGCAGGATTGCTTTGTTGGCGGATTCCGCTTGGCCGTTGGTTTGGGGATAAGCTACCGATGCGAACCTTGCGATGGTTCCTACTTGGTCGCAGAAATCTATTACTTCTGCGCAGTCAAACTGCTTCCCATGATCGAAGATGAGCGCGTTCGGGACTCCAAAGCGCGACAGGATGTTGTTCTTCAGGAAGCGCGTCACCTGTTGCGCTGTTATCGAGGCTAGTGCCTCAGCTTCGATCCATTTGGTGAAGTAGTCTACTGCCACGATAATGTATTTGTACTTTCCTTTTGCCGTTGGGAAGGGGCCCAAGAGGTCCACTCCCCATTGCGCGAAGGGCCATGGGCTCAGGTTGCCTTGAAGCTCGGTGGATGTATGTGATGCTGGCGCGTGTTAATTTGGCATTTGTGGCACTGGTCTGCATATCTCCTCGTGTCCTTCTTTATTCGCGGCCAGTAGTATCCATGCAGCAAGATGGTACGTTCCATGCTGCGTGGCCCAGCGTGCATTGCACACAACCCTTCGTGCAGGTCGCGCACCAAGTCATGCACCTCTTCTTGCCCGATGCATTTAAGATAGACGCCCGCGTATGACCGTCTCTCCTTCGATGAGCGTACAGCGAGCCACCTTTTGCCTTAGGGTCCATGCCTCCTTAGTGTCTTCTGGCACTGCGCCGTCTTGTAGGTATTTCACGATTGGGTGTCTCCAGTCCTCGTCAGACGTGAGCTGAGTTGTGTTGATTGCTACCTCTGGGCGACATTCCTCCTCCTCTTTTTGGACAGACACGAGGCGCGTGGACTCGAAGTCGGTAGCAGTGGCTAGCTTGGATAACGCGTCGGCGTGCACGTTTTCTTTCTCTCGGTATTTGCATGTACGTTACCGCCTCGAAGGTGGCTGCCCGTAGCTTGACGCGATCCATGTAATGCGCCAGCGTGTCTTCTTTTGCGTCAAATATCCCGTTCAGTTGATTGACTGCCAGGGATGAGTCGGAGAGTATCCATATCGTCCTAGCGCCCAAGTCATGGGCGGCAGTCATTCCCGCTAGGATGGCCTCGTATTCAGCCGCATTATTTGTCTTCAACGCTCTGAATCTGATTGCTATTTCGTGGACGACGCCGGTGGGTGTGCGCACAACCACTCTCGCACCGGCGCCATGTTTGCTCGCCGCTCCATCGACATAAACCTCCCATACACCCTCTGGCGTTGTTTCGAGAGTGACCCCCTCGGCGATGAAATCCGCTAGGATTTGGGCCTTTATTGCTGGTCTTGGCGCATATTGGATATCGTATTTTGAAAGTTCGACGGCCCATTTGACCATGTGCCCGGACACTTCCATTGAAGTCAGGATCTTTTTCAACGGGAGGTTGGTCAGGACGGTAATTTGGTGCGCTTGAAAGTATGGGCGCAATTTCTGTGACGCGCTCACCAACGCCAGGGCGGCTTTCTCTATTGGGGAGTATCTTGTTTCCGCGCTGACAAGGGTACGCGAAGTATAATATAGAGGTTGCTCGGTTTTTCCATCCCTTCTGGATATCAGTACCGCGCTCACAACCCTTGTTGACACAGCAAGATACAGGAAAAGTTTTTCATTAAGCTTGGGAGCGGTCAATACAGGAGGGGATACAAGATACGCCTTTAGGAATGCCGCTTCACACTCTTCAGACCATGAAAACCGTGCGCCATTTTTGAGCGTTTTGAAGAAGGGCGCACACTTGTCGGCGGACCTTGGTATGAACCTCCCTAACGCCGCTATCTTGCCATTCAGGGATTGAATTTCCAATGCGTTGCTGGGTGCCCGGAGTTGTTGGACCGCGGTGATTTGTTTTGGGTCAACTTCGATGCTGCGCTTGGTTATCATGAACCCAAGAAACTTCCCTGCCTCTGCTCCAAAAACACACTTCAGTGGGTTCAAGCGGAGGCTGTGTTTGCGGAGCGCCTCGAATGTCTCACGCAGATCCTCCAGGTGCGAGTTGCCGGCCTTAGTTTTAACGATGAGGTCATCCACATACGCCTCGATGTTCCGCCCCCTCTGTTGTAAGAACACTGAATCGATCATCCTTTGGTATGTCGCGCCCGCGTTCTTCAGTCCGAACGGCATTCCGACGAAACAGAAGTTTCCGAAGGGAGTCATGAACGCCGTTTTTTCCTCGTCTTCGCACGACATTGGGATTTGGTGGTATCGTGACAACATGTCTAAGAAAGATAGTGTCTCGTGGTCGGCAGTGGCGTCGATCAGTTGGTCAATGCGCGGCAAGGGGTAAGGGTCTCCCGGGCACACTTTGTTGATTGTTGTGTAGTCGACGCACATCCGCCAATCCCCTGAAGACTTTTTCACCAGGACCACGTTTGCCAACCACTTCGGGTATTTGACCGGGCGGATCAACCCTGCCGCCAACAGTCGCGCCACCTCCTCTTCGATGACTTTCAGTTTGTCGCCAGTGAAGCTACGTCGCGCTTGTTGCCTCGGAGGCGCGCTAGGCAATGTTGGGCTACATGCCTTGGTACCCCCGGCATGTCTTCAGTGCACCAGGCAAATAGCTCCTTATATTCCTTCAGTAGCGCTATCAGCGGCTCAATCGCGTCGTAGCGGACGTGAGTCGAGATGCGTATTTTTCTAGTCGGCTCGGTTGGGTCGAGCGCGACCTCAAAATCGGAATCCATCGATTCCGGGCGGGGTTCCTCTGGCCTTGTGTCTACGATGTTGGTTTGTCGGGCCTCTCCTTCGAGCTTTGGGGCTCCCCATGGCGTCCCGCGCGCTTCTCCAGTTCCCATCTTAGTGGGGAACTTAAGCTTCTGGTGGCATGTGGATGGAAGGGCCATGAATTTTTCTAGGAAGGGTCGGCCCAAGATGCCGTTGTGGGACGATTTGCAGTCGACTATTGTGAACTCGACTTGCTTTGAGACGCGCGGTTCTTGGTCTCCGATAACAATAGGGAGAGTTATCACACCAATTACTGGAACTCCCGTTCCAGAGAAGCCGACCTAGTTCCCTTGGGCGCGCTTGATTAAGCGCGGGTCGATGTCCATTTGGTCGATGGTGCTTTGAAAGAGAATGTCAGCCGCGACACCTCCATCTATCAGTAGGCGGTGTATTTTGCAGGCGGCCACCATAGCAGTGATGGTGAGCGGGTCTTCTGACGGAATACCCTGCGGCAATTCGGTGTCGTCGAAGCTTAGCTGGCCCCCTGTTTGTACATCCGCCACTGCGAATTCAATCGAGCGTTCGCGCTTGTTTTTTTTCTTCGGACGATCTCCTTCCACTGTCACCACCCCTATTTCTTTTCGCACTACATACGCGCCAGTGGCTTCTTTGTAGTCGGCTTGTGGGGGTGGTGGCGGGTTTTGGGGCCCCCCTACTTGTTCTTCTTTTTCGTGTGTGAACTCGGCCAGCAATCCTCGTCGTATGAGGCCTTCTATTTCGTAATGTAGTTCTCGGCAATCTTTTGTCCAGTGCCCCGTTGCTCTGTGGAAGTCACAATGCTGTTTTGGATCACGCATGTGGGGTAAGGACTTCAACGGCGCAGGCCAATTGAGCTTGTAGCCCTTCTCGCGGAGAACGTGGAACACGTTCTTAACGGAGTCGTTAAGCGGTGTGAAGGCGTGGGATGCGCGCCTGTCTGGCGATCGTCCTCGCTGAGCTTGCTCTTGTGGGGGAGGGGGTGGCGCTTTGGCACACTGTGTAGTTGCGCCAATTGGTCTTGCGGCAGCGGGAGCTGCCGACGCCCCTCTTCCTCTCGCGACAATTTGGCTGGTTCGAAGCGCCTGACAGATCCCGCCCCGAGGGTTTCTTCCAGCGTAATGGCTTTCTCGATCTTCATCTCTAACTCTGTCGATAGTGTTACGGGTCTTTTTGCTAGCGCCCGCTTGAGCTCCATGTTGGTGGTGGCTTCCATAAGGTGATGGGCGGCGGTTTCGGGGGTAAGGTCGCGCACTGCCATCGCCACCCTGGACCATCTGGCGTAAAATGCTCGCAGGCTTTCCCCATCCTTTTGCCTGATGTCTATCAGCGCCTTAAGGTGGAGAGGCCTTCTCTTTTGGGACGCGAACTTCGTCGTGAATAGGAGGATGAACTCCTCAAATGAGCGGATGATCCCGTTCGGGAGCCTGTTATACCAATCGAGGCATATTCCGGAGAATGTTGATGGGAAGGTTCGGCATAGTGCCGCGTTGGAGTTGGTTTGGAGTTGCATCCGCAGGCAGAAGGTGCTCACATTGTCTTCGGGATCAGTCATCCCGTTATATGTTGGGAGGGCGGGTGGCATTCCGCTCAGGTGTTCCGCCATGATTTCCGCGCTTAGCGGTTGGTGGAGCGCCCTCTTGGGTGTGTTGGGTCGGTATTGCGGAGACAAGTGTTACTCCAGAAAACTGAGGTCTGCCCTACCCGGCGGCTCGGCTTATTGCGCTTCGCAAGCAGGGAATTCGGCCGGTGCGAGTTGTGGTGGCGGGGCGATTCCTATCGCTTCACCAGGAGACGGTGCGGGTGGTGGCGCGCTTGTTGTCGCCTCCACTGCTGTCGCGGCTTCTTTGTTCATCATGAGAGCTATGACTTGGCTCATTTGCTTTTGCATATCGGCTATGATGTTATTCTGCTTCGCCATTAGCCGCCTCATTTCCTTGGCGGTCAGCTCGGGTTCTTCTTCTTCGATAAGCACCGCGTTGAGGTTGCTGGTTTCCACGAACGTTCTTGGGTTGGTCATTGACTTGATGGGTGTTGCTTCATCAGGTAAGTCGGGATTGTGTTCAGCCATTGGTTGTTTTTCTTTGCTTCTCTACTTGGCCCCACGGTGGGCGCCAATTGTTTGAACCTAACTGGGCGTAGGAGTGAGGTTCAGGAAAGAAAGTGGGTCAAGGGAGGTAAGCAAGGAAAGTCGACTGTGTTGATGTAGAACTGAGACCTTCGGAAACAGGGATGAGAGAATTAGTCTTTAGAGAGAGAAGTCGATGGTTTTAGAGATAGAGTCTGAAAAATGCGATCCTCGCACCCACCGGAGTAAATGCCATATTTATAGGCTACATGGTGGTGGGTGAGTGGTTGAATTACATGATGGAACAATGACATGACCACTGATATGTGAGGGGTTTAGGCCATGCCTATACCTAGGACATGTCAGAGGCTTACCTACGACTGTGCTTAGGACCCTGATGTGACTACCCCTCGGGAAGCGAGACGACGCTTTCTGCGGCTCTTTGGTCTGGTCCACGCGTTGATCCTTCCACGTGCGCGTAACCTGTGCCGCGCTCGAGGTCTTCACGCCGGTTCGCCTTCACAGTGTCGCGCTTGAGGCCTTCGCGCTGAACCGCGCTGGGGTCTTCGCGCTGGGCCGCGCCGGAGGTCTTCGGTCGTCGTCGCGTCCTTACGGGTTTGGCTGCATTTGGGGTACTGTCGGTGCGTTCCTCTGGCGCGGCTAGGTCCGAGTCACATGCCCAACAATAACTATATTCAATTTATGTCTAAACAATAAATCGAAGAATGCATTAGATTAGGGAGACCATGATAGAAAAACATGGCGAAATATCTTAATTTTCTCATGTATTGCTATATACGACATAAATATTTTTTAGATACGAACTCATACTAATAGTTGGAACACGGGTTGGGTCGGGTTCTACGGGTTGTGTAATCCAAAATCCAAACCCAACCCAAAAGAGGCGGGTTGTACAAAAGAAAACCCTCACCCAACCCAAAACCTTCGTTTTAGCGATAAATACGGGTGGGTTGGATCGATCGGGTTGGACTGGTGGGTCGGTTTGCGGGTGTGTTTGTTCACCCCTATAAGCAGCCATCTGTGCATTGGAAACAAAGGAACCATCGCAATGCACAACCTTACTGAAAGGACTAGGTGGTGATAAGGTCAACGATCGAGAATTTCCTGGCTGAGAAGGCAAACCAGTTGCCACAGCGGGCGGAGAGAACGCTCTACCATCAAAGACCATACTATTTCGAGCAATCCAGATATTACAAAGGGAACACATAATCTTGATGATCTGGTCAGCTGACAACCTGTCTTTGAGCCCAAAGAACCAACCCACAAAACAAGAGTCAGCCACAGGGAGCACATTCAACAAGTCAAGCTGAGACCAGGTCTCAAGTGCTTTAGAGCAATGGAACAAGCAATTCAAATTCAGTTTTGTTAAAAACACGCTTTTTGGGACGTGTTCATATCGGATTGATACTTGGTATTTTAGATATTTGAGAGATTAGGGATTGAGAGTGAAAACTTGGGAAGAGTAACAGAGGAATGGCCGGCGACCGGGTTAGGGAAGAAGCTGAGATTGAGAGGAAGAGGTATTAGGGTTTAGAGATTATATTTTCTTAATACTTGATTGATTATTATACGAATAACAACGTACACTTATATATAGGAAAAGAGTAGAAAACCTAATAATAAATCTAAACTTAACAACCAAGTAATGATTTATTCTAATAATTATCCCTGATGATAATGATAATAGAAACCGTGGAAAATCATTTTTTACCAAGTTTGCACTACCTCTACTTTTGTGTACAAATATCTTTATGATACAAACTCAATCTATAGCTTCAAAATTATGGTTATGAATTCAACTTGTACCCAAAACACCATGAATTACCAGCATCAATTCATCGGACAGCAAATGTGCAACCCATCACAGAAAACGACAAGTTCCTTCCCATTTTTGTTGGTGAAGTGAGTGTGAAAACCAGGTTTGGAGGCATATGTGAAAGAAGAAACTTCCCCAGAATACACATTTTGTTCCATGAAAAATGGTGAAGAAACGAGGGAGGTGCATATGATGGATGGATTGGTGCGGCAATTATGGCAAATGGTGTGGCGGTCCTGGAGCTTGAATTCGGCCCCTTGATTGTTGCAGCCGAATCGACCAATTACAGAGCCCTACCACCATGTGAGACTCTTTGCGTTGTCAATTGAAATAACCCACAAGTAGAACGAAGGTTGGGTTTTCTTTTTGCGATCCCCAGCAATGGTTTTGCCAATTGGTGAAAAGCTTGAGCCAGAAATGTGCATTAAACAAAACCCTAGTTAGTAGTGCATGTGTGTATGCCCGGATCCTTAAATGCGCCAGACAAAGATTTGTGGGTTGGACCAGGCCCATTATTGATTTTCGTTATGGGCAAGGCATGGGTTGTGAGGATAATGATTGAGTAGGAAATCCATTTTAGCCATGAAAGTTCTAAGCATGAATTGCTTTGGAGTGGCATTGTTTCTCTCCACTTCCTCATCGTGTACTCTTGTCCACTCGGTTGAATTATTGTGGGTTTTTAGTGACATTTGTTGTGTACCTTTGATCTAGTTGGTGTCTAAATTAGCAATGTGGATCCACTTTAATGGCCTAACAAAGGATGGATGAAGAACAAAGGCGATGACTCGAAGGATGAAAATTAAGGCAATCAGCAAGATCCTTTAGAATAGGTTATGTTACGAACCCCGTGATTAGGGGTGGGCAACGATGCGGTTCACAACGGACCAAATCATACCGAATCGAATCGAATTTCGTTTCGGTTTTGGTCCTATGAATTATTTTAAGTACGGAGAAAAATGGACCAAAATGAATTTGGACAGGACCGAATCGAACCAAATAAACCAGACCTGCTTTTAGTCGAGTTCTGGTCCTCAATTTTCCTTTGTTTTTGGTCGGCTCCTATTTCAATTTGATCAAATTATGGACTGAATCGACTGATGTCCACCCCTACATGTAACAACCCCATTTTAGCCACTCATTTCTATTCTTCCTCCATTTGGCAGAGCCTGATTAGTACGAGGAGTATTATGTACTTACGTTGGCAGTCTCTCTCTCCCCTCATCCTCTTTGTCGATCTCTCTCTGACTCGCTCATCACCAGTCTCTCTCTCACATTAGCGGAATAGCTGGTTCGATCAGAAACAGGTAACCGATCGGTCACACACATCAATGATTAAAAAGAGAAAAGTGGGCATTGTGGTTAGGGTATCATGGGGGCAGGCAGGCAGCAAATGCCATTGTTTTGGAGGTGAGCAAGCGAGTGAGAGAGCGAGTTGAAGTGAGTCCGCTATTGGTGTGGGTTTCTTTTCATGGGGAAGAGTAAGGAGAGAGTGGAGCTTGTCCCACAAAATGGTTGCAAAAACTTAAGACCACCATGTGCTTGCCTTGCTTGTTCCCATGATTCTTCTGCACATTCATCCTCCCTTTTCCCTACCCTTCCTTTAATTAATCAACTCTTAAAAATTAAAACTACAATTAATAACACTTTTTATTTTAGATGTATCATACTTATCACTATCATTTGAAAATTGTTACAACTAATTTGCATATTTTGTTAATAGACGATTTATAAACCTGCATCTTGCATGCTGTATAGTGTATAGTGTAATTGCAAACTTACGAACTCTTCATTAATATTTACATACGAGATGTCAATATTGTACTCATTTGAAACTCAGAATGTAACATATACATATTAATCGTATTATTATTTTAATATAAAAAACTACTCTGGTTCATGCAAAGATTCCATCTGACATCATTTGAAAATAATTTGTTTCTACATAATATGTTTTAAATAATCTGCAAGTAATAATTGAGATAATGGCACCCTCAACACCCCGCATCCCAACTATTAATCGCAATATTATATCTAATCCACCCTTATGGAAGTTACCAACTGAAAGCCCTTCGTGTCCTGTCATTAACGTTTATTTATTTTTAGAAAACTAATCCTAAAGTTGGATGCTTAAAAGCACTGCTTTTTTTTTAGTTATGTTTCTTTGGATTTGAAAATGGCCACTGCCAAGGCTCCACACAACCACTCATCGAGATTGACAGTTTCATATTTCTTCTCATATAGGAATCAATTAATTAATTATAGGGAAAGGTAATTTCAGTTGCTAATTGGGCTTGTTATTTGTTAATTGAGCTACCTTTCGGCAGTTAAGAACTCGATTTTCTAAGTACTGCTTTCCCAAATTTGTACTTCCCACCTGTTGTTTTAGCGACTATGTCGGTGGTAGCTTATGGATACTTCAAGAAACTTAGAATTTTGCTACCGTACTATTAAAAATTGTGAGTTGATCTGGTTGGATTAGGTCATTGTTTGATCCCAATCGGTATATGAATCTAACATTAATTTTGCAGATATCGTATGTTTATAACGGCTCGATTCCGAATAACTCAAACTCATTGATTTCGAGTTAACATGTTAACCGAGTTGGAAAAACTATTGTTTAGTTCAATCTATTTATAAATTGGGTTATCCTAGTCATGGGAATACCCTTCACATGCACACACAACGGTGAATCTAAGGAACTGAGCGAAGGTACACTAATAATATGGCTGCCCCTAAAAGCTTTTGTAAAGGCAACCAAATTTTTATTATTATCTCCACAAACAATCGAACTAAGCAAATTGTAATCAATGCATACTTTTCCTGTTTAATAAATTTGGCAAATATTTGTCTGGTTTGACCACCCTAGCATCCACAAGGCTGGCACCACAGTCACTGTCTGTTCTAATGCTTCCAATTTTCCACTTAATCAAAGTCAGAGAATAATTAAACTATGTACCATCTTTTTTTTTATGTCTGCTTCTCATAATCAAACATTCATTAAACAATTCCATTAATTCAAGAAATCGAAAATCTGCAAGTTACGAACTTTGTGACAGGTCACATATCTTTTTATTAAGATTTACTTTTTCATTTTGTTAGTTGTAATAAAAGTTACTGGCGCAGTTCACGTACCTTCCTATTAAAAGTTACCGACAACTTATTTTGCGTCATGAGAGTAGTGTAAAAAAATAAAAATATACCAACTTGTAAAAAAAGAAGAAAATCTTTATTTATTGCATTCCATTCCATTACATAGTATCACACTTTCTACATAAGAAGAAAAGAAATAAAATTACCCATCCATTGACAAAGCCCACAGTACACACACCACATTTCTTTCTTTATCATTCACTCCCACACACTTTACTTAAACCACTCTAAATTAAACCACATTTCCCTCCAACAATCAAGAAGATTAAGAGACACACACACTAAGTTAAGTAACCTCTCTCACGTTTTTACTTTATTACTATATATCCATGACACCAGCAATTTTATTAATTACTTTCTTCAAGCTATGGCAATTGGGCCCAACTTGACATTAGAATCCACGGTCTTGATGAGCTCGAACCTCGGCTCCTTGGCCTCAAACTTGAGTCCAGCATAGAGCTTCATGTAATCCTCGAACACGAACTTAGGGTAGCTGATGCTCTTCTTCTCCTCTTTCTCCAAGAGCTGTGGGGCCGGGTAAATCACTGCGTCGCTCCCCGGGTTGTAGAAAGATGCAATCGACATCCTCGTCCCGTCGGTTTGTGCTACCACCCTGTGCTCCACACTTTTGTACTTCCCATTCGTAATTACCTCAATCTGATCTCCGAGGTTAATCACGATGGAATGGCGCATTGGCGGCACGTCGATCCATTCCCCGTCCTTCAACAGCTGGAGGCCGCTGACCTTGTCGTCCTGGAACAACAAGATGATGCCTCCGGCGTCGGTGTGGGCCCGAAGCCCCTTGATCAGGTCGGGCTTGGGGCAGGGAGGGTAGTTGCTGACTTTGGTCCCGAAAGTGGGCAGCCCCTTAGATCCATAGAAGGCCTTCTTCAAGTAACCCTTCTCCAGCCCAAGATTCTCGCACAGCAAATCCAGCAGCTCCTCCGCCAGCTTCTCCAATTTCCCGGCAAACTCCTTCATCACTTTCCTGCAAATTGGAGGGAAATCATGTCAATCGAATAAACCCCATTTCAGATTCCGTTTTTGAGGACTTGTTTTGCTTACCTGTATTCATCCTCGAGATCCGGGATTTCGTTGATGTTGGATTCAGGGAGATGGCGGAGGAAGAAGGTGGATTCCCAGTCCATGTCTTTGATCTCTGAGTCGACCTCTTCCAGACCTTTGCTCTTCACCAGCTCCTTGAACCTCTGCTCCATGCATTTCCTGTAATGCTCCTTTGTCATCCTCTCCACCGTGTCCAGAAGCTCCACTTGGATTGGATGATTCAGAATCTACACCCCAATCAAAATCAGTAAGTAAAACCCAGAACCCTCAATTTCTCTGTTTCAGAAACAGAGCAGAAACAGAGGAGGAAGAAGAAGAAGAAAAAAAAAACAGAGGACGAGAGGGGGGAAAGCAAGATTTGGGTAAAAGCTGAAAATGGGTACCTCGAAGAAGCCCCAGTTTTCACAGGCGTCTTTGATTTTGGCCATGGTGGCGGCCCTCTCGTCGCCGTTGAGCTTCTCCATGTTGATAATTGGGAACTCCATTGCTGATCTCTCCTTTCCTTTTGTGTAACACTCTGTTTTTGGGTATTGCTCTGTTTTTGGGGAAGTAGGTAATCTCTTGCTAATGGTTGTTGCTTGGTGAGTTTTCTGTGAGAAATTAGGGAGGGGGAAGGGAGGTATTTATAGAGGTCTGAGGAGGAAGGGGAAGTGATAGAGAGAGAGGGAGGGAGAGGACATGAACAGTTGTAAAGTGGGAAGTGGGTTTTTTCTCTTTTTTTCTTTTTCTTTTTGTTGTTGAGTCAGACAGAGAGGGTATGAAGAATATTTTTCCAGGAAGAAAAAATATGAGGGGATATATTTAAAAATTATATTTTTTTGGTTGAATTATTTGAAAATTATGTTTCTTAAAATGGGAATATTTTGTTCTTCTATGTCATTTTGGGTTGTGATTATGGATGTGATTAGAAGAGTCTGCTATCTTTGTCTTGAACTAAAAAAAAATAAAAATAAAAACAGAGCAGGTTTTTGAGGACAAGTAAACGGCAGCTTCCTTGTTCTTGTGTTTGTATTGGTGTTCTATAGGGATCGTATGAAACCGTCCAACACATTTTAAGAGTATGGATTCTTCAATCTTAACAAGTAACGGACACAGTATGGATTTGAAGTTTACGGATTTTGTTTTTAATCTTCACATTGTTATTTATGGTGATGTAAGAGCAATTTGTCACTTCAGTAAGGATCACTTATTATTATTTGATTACCATAAATATTTTATCAAACTATAAATGAAATCTTAATCAAAATAATATATATTCTTAAAAATATGACACACTTAATTTTGTAGATTTTGCAAGGTTTGCAGGGGTTTTTTCCTACCTATAATTTTCCTTATTTATTACATTTACAGGTTTGTTTCTTATGACAAATAAGGAAACACATTAAATGTGCTACGGATCCCGTTCCCATTAGTCTTATAATTTGGTCATTAATTAGGGATCCATTAACTTTTTCACAGATAATTGGATTCAGGAAATCTATTCTGATTATAGATTAGATTAGACAAATTCATGGTGTGAGGTAAATCCTTTTTGTTAATAAAAGCGATACTTGTACGGATTCATATCGTTGGCCCATGATCACCAACTAGAGGCGGCTAAGGCTTAATTATAAAACTGGAGCTATCAACAGTTACAATTCCCCCTTGTTATATTCGTAGAGTATTGTTAGTGTACATACAAAATCACGGCGGCTTCCACACAATTATCCCTTGCTACGAAACTTCCTCTTTTAGTGGTGACATAGATGCGTTTCAAAAGGGGGCTTCCAATAGCTCCATTTGTGACACCAAACGAGTTTAGTAATGAAAAATCTACTTGATTTTATTCCATGGAAGTCTAAACCTATCTTGCCATATTTAAATCAATTGTTAGGATTGAGATTATCTTAAAGGAAGCGGTTTTGAGATCTTATGTCAAATTTAAATCATTCAGGCGAAGAAAATGTTTTGATTCACGTTTTTAATAGGCTAATGTCTTGATGTGTTTACTAAGTCTAGCTTTTTAATCAGTAACTGCGGAATTTCATTATATGTATATCCTCTCAAAATGATTGTTGGATGATTATCTGATTATTTTTGTAAAAAAAAAGTAGAAGGCAAAAATGAACAATCGCGCAATCAACACCCGATTTCTGTTGTTCGACAATAGTTCTTATATCTGGAATGAATATGATATTTTCTTTATTGTAGCTAATGTGGAGTTGTCTTATACCTAGAGAGCTTAACCTTTTATAGTCACAACATACTTAAACTCTAACAAATAAGAACACAAACCACATTTGGAAAAGTATCTTCCCCTCCAAAAACTCCTTCCACAAGACGTGGCACGAGGAGAATTCCTTTTCCTTCTCATATTTGAACTCTAACCTAGCATGTCAACCTGATAAATGAACCATCTAAAATAGAAAAATCCACCTCGGCTAATAAACATTGGGCAAATTTTAATAGGAGAAGGAACATCCATTACTGAAAATTAAATTTAATGCGTAAACTTAGTATTCAATGTGTATTCCTTAACATTTTCATTTATTGAAAGCATTATCTATTAAGTGGGAAGTGCTAATGGGGCATGCTAATACTGTCCATTGCTAAAGACTCTGAGAGAACCAATTGGCTAATAGGGTTGCTCGTGTGTTGCCTTCTATGATTGGTAAATCACATTATGTTTTTGTTAGAAACAGACTCGTTAGTGACAAGATTCTCGCCTTGCTTCCGAGCTGTTTAAGGATTACCACAAGAGAAGTCCATCTCCCCTAGATGTGCAATCAAGATAGATCTCATCAAACTATTCGATTCGCTAGATTGTGACTATTTGTTTCGAGTTTTACCTTTCATGAAGTTCCCTCTTCAATTTATGGCAGTGACCAGAGGTCTTGCCACAACTTCAATGATTAGTGTGGCTCTGAACAGAGGATTTTATGGATATTTTGTAGCAAAGTGAGGCCTTCAACAAGGAGAACCTTTGTCTCCGTAGTTGTTTGTTGTTGCTATGGAACCATTCTCTTGTTTATTGTTTAAGGAAACCCACACTAGTCAAATTTGGAATTCCCTTTCATCCTCTATGCGGGCCACTAGAGATTATTTGCATATGACCTTCTTGTCCTCGCCCATTGCTCATTTCGGACGGGGAAGATATTAAAGGGTTGCTTAATTAACTCATTTTACAAGTTATCAAGACGTTGATGCAATCCTTCCGAAAGCAAAATTTCTGTGGTGGTGCCTCGAATGAAGAACATATCATCTCCTCTTACTCAAGGTTTCCCGTGGTAGAGCTAGCTAGTGGTGAATCTAGGAATTTTAAATAGGTGCGTCCTATATAAAAAATTGAATTAAATTAAATAATTATTAAAAATGAAAATATCATACTAGTAAAAGTAACATTAAAAGTTCGAACGTATTTCGTAAAATGGTAAAATAAATTCGGTGTCTATATTGCTCAACAAATATCTCTCGAATAAAAAAAAAAAACTGGTATATGTTATCATACATGTGTGGGATATCCTTTATGAGGTAGGCTTCATATGAGTTGCGTGAATAAAATATATAAAATTAAGGGTATGAATTTGTGAGAAGTGGCACCTAACTCTGTTGCATTTTGGATTTGGACGAGGATCCTGAAATGCGGAGATTTTACAAGTCCTTTATTGTTGGTACATGTGATAAAAGGGAAGATTTAACTTGTTTCCAAACTACAAATTCTACTCATAGGCATACCCATTTGATTTTATCACTTACTAGGTGGCGATTCCGCGCCTTGTCGCGGGCAGAGATGGTCTACGGGCATGTATTATGTGACCCGTTATGGTGTTTTGTTAGTATTATTAGCCTAAAATTAATTTTTTAGTAGCAATTTTGTTAGTAGTATTGATTTAAAAGAGATATATGGCGGTCAACTTCCAATTTTGATAATTTCGAAAATTTTGTATATTTACCTAAACTCAAGTAGACTCATTGATTATGGGTAGGGTATGGGTGACGTATATATGGGTTGGAAGTTTGTAGATGAGTTTGGGTAGTGTATGGATATTTACTTTCATAATCTAAATGTGTATGAGTTAGGTATTGATACCCATTTATTCGAGGGTGTTTCAATTACACATACAAAAATTAGACCTATTTGTAGAACTTCAAAAGTTTAGGTACTAAAATGTAATACAAAAAAATTTTAGGTACTAAAATGTAATATTCCATCAATATTATGAGGACTTATATGCCAAAAAAATAAATTTAGGTTATAAATCTAAAGATCTATTAAGTTTAGGTATCCAACTGTAATTTGCATAGTTTAGACTTAACTCCTTTTATGGTGATGTATTTAAGATGATATTGTTACATGTAGTCAGTAGACGTTTGTTACATGTAGTCAGTAGACGTTTGTTTAGTCCCCCATAAATGTACTAAATGAATTTATAAATTCGCTCTTGCAGTATGTTAGAGTCATCTCGCTTTTATCATTTATTTAATATTTTCCGTAATGATCAAATATAAAATGGTCGAATCTTCTCCTACAGTTGAGTGATACAACATCTTGTATGGTACAACCTAAATTTATACTTTTATGTTATGGTGGATTGGATTCACGGATTGGTTCAAAAGAATTGCTGGAATGGATTCATAGATTCAAGTGAAAACTAAATATTGGACCAAAATGTAAATTTGAAAAATTGTAAGTATGAAAATCTCATAAAATTTAGATACCAAAACATAATTGTTCAATCATTTTATATTAAAATTAAATTTGGGGTATTAAAATGTAAAATGTATATTATAATGACTAAGTTGTAATTTAATTAAATT